>JBBPMH010000144.1:18468-52014 GCA_038090235.1 Pulveroboletus ravenelii | reverse complement strand
CTTCTATTGTTATAGGGTTTCTCTGGGTTTAGGGTATATTATGTAACATACACATGTATAGTAGTATTTAACCAGTATTCATAGGATGTACCTACTCATACTTGGAATTCTCATCCTTCTGCTCTTGTCTTCACCAACATTAGTAGCCACAGGCCTTCTTTGGTTGTTCACTTTGAGCCACCTGAGATCGATCCCTGATAGTGATGTCTTTTGACAAGGAACCCCTTCCAGTGAATGGCTGGTGGGATGACAAAGGTATGAGCAAAGTGCTCACTCGAGTGTAGAGTGAAGACATGAGAGGAGATGAGAAGGTATATTGCCAAGTAGGTCTAAACTAAGGAACAGGTAGATCTATAAGTGGGTTCATATAGTACATCGATGGTAAACAAGATGGAACACAAATAAACCAGAGCAATCATAGATTGGTAAGCATATGAGTAAAGTGATGAATAGCAAAAGGGACTTGATAAGTAAGAGTGGAGCTATGAGCCTGATACAAGAGAATTGGATGAGGAGAGTAAGGTCCAATGACAAACAATGGAAACAAGACGAAATAGTAAACAAACAAAGAGGAAACATAACACCTACCATGCCTAGCTGACACTTTAAGCTTTATACACATCACTAAATGCTTTCACAGATCACATGGCAACATAGACCCCCTGCCCATGCTCACAAGAGAGCCCCCCTGAAATAGCCCCTGCTGCCCAATCCCAGTGCACACAGCATCACATGGTCACTCCCCCCACAGTCATGTATAGATCACAAAGCTTCCTTCTACCTAGTAAAAATGGCAGATGTATAAGCATACACACACACTCATGATTGATTCACAATGTCCAGTAGTACACCATCACATGTAAATGTCTATCAAGGGGCAGAGCCCCAAAGGACAATAAACTCAGTATAAAAAAATAAAATAAAATAAAAAAAGGTAAATCCATGGGTGTCATGACACCAACTCATATCCATATCCATGACCCATGGGTCTTTACTTTCATGGGTACACTGTATGGATACACCCAAGGGTATATACATACATTACTTGTAGAAATCAAGCATGTTAAAACAATGTATGTATGCATTCTTTGCACCAGTTCCAGCAATTAAGGAAGTTCTCAGAAGATGCTGCCATGTTTTCAAATGCTCTGGTAAGGGTTGCAAGGTACAAATCTGCTGCTTTTTCAACAAAAAGGATATGTGCTCAACTGGTAACATGTGAAAGCATGCTAAAAAGTGCTAGAGAATAGAGGTCATTAGTATAGCCAATGAAACAAAGAACATTAGTGAAGTGCACACACAGGTTATTGGGTCCATCTTGCATTCAGGTTCAATCATTGCTGTATTTGAATGAAAGGGAAAGGGGAAGGTTATATACTCTCATTGTCAGCATATTAAGATGGAGATAAGGTAGGTAACTCATTATGGCTATGGTCAATATTACTGATAATGATTGAAGAGCCAAAATTGTTTGATGGGTATGTGAGAGCCTACAACCTTTCTGTTATGATTCCCTTATATTTTTCTCTTCTTCCGACTCAGCCCCTGACTCCTATTCCTTATCTTTTGCCCTTTACCTTGTTAGTCAGCTGGACTTACTCTTCTTGTCTGATTCTCCCATATTGGACTCATAGTTTCTCACTTTAATCATTGCTCCCCTTCTGCCATTTGACATCTTGCTCAGTTGCTTCCTCAGCACTGTGTGTTCCTTGTTTCCATTTGTCTTATTACATTTGGCTTCCCTTGTGTATATAAACCTGTCTTGTAGGTACAGCTATCTCTAGCTTAGACCTACTTGGCAATTCATCCTGTTTCTCTCCTCATGTCTTCACTCTACATCTGAGTGAGCGCTCAGCTCAGACCCTTGTCCCTAGTCTCTTGCCAACCATTTGTCAGGCAGACCTCTCTGTCTCCTTTGCCAACCATTAGTTGGGTGAACCCTTGACCCTGCAGGTTGCAGGCTATGTTCCTCATTCTTGTCTTGCTGTAGCTGTTTGCTAACAGCTTTCCTTGTTCTCAATCCTTAGCCAAGTCCACACTTGACCCTTCAGGATCAAGTGTAACACTTTCAGTATTGTCAAGGACAGAGCATTCATGTTGTTAATGAAAACAGGCTGCCCCAAATATTACATACCTTCTATTATAAAAGTCTTGTGGGATGTCCAACCTGTCTTCACAAGGACTTGTGCAAGAATAGCTAAGTTATTGAATGTCCATTAGCAATGTTTTTCATCTTTCAGTTACTTATGACATATCAGGAATATGAAGGAAAACTGAGTTTTACCACTGATACATGGTCATCTCCAAACCATAAGGCATTTGTAATATTCTGTGTACACCTAGAGCACAAGAAAACCCCATTATCAATGCTGCTTGACATTGTTGAGGTACTCAAGGGATTAGCACTTGCAAATGCATTCAAACAGGTCCTGGTAGACTTTAGGCTGTCCAAGAAGGTCAGTAACATACATTTGGGGCAGAGGATGCACTTATCTGTCACTAGATACTGGGTATCATATGCAACAATGTGACAAATAATACTGCAATGATCAACCAACTTAAGATCATGTTGCTTGACTTTGGTGAGCATGCATCACATACCTGGTATTTTTTGCACATGGTCAACCTTGTTGTGAAGTTGCTGTTGGGTGTGTTTGAATTCAAAATCAAGCCCAGAGAAGGACAGAACAATCTTGATGATTTGAATCTGGAGGAAGTAGGACTTGCCTGGGAACTGGCCAATTTGAGTGAGGAAGTTGAGAAAGAGGTGGTGATGTCTGCTGAAGGACTCGAAGCTGACAGTCAAGTGAGTGAGAGTGATGATCTTGATGAATGGATTAACAAAGTGGAAGAAATAGATGATGGGGAGTGGCAAGAGCTGCACAAGAGGGTCTGTCCAATCCAGTTAGTGCTTATGAAGGTATGAGACTACTATGAATAATGTACCAGCACTAAGGGAAATCCCAGATCCAAAAGCTCACTTTTAAAATCATCCACTTGACTACCAAGCTCCTTCCTGAGTGGAGGTGCAACCTTGAACTGCTGAGATAAGATATAACAAATTTGCCATGAGATGTCATCACATGGTGAAACTTGACCTTTGATATGCTTGAATATGTGGTAAAAAATCGCAAGTCTGTGAATACAATCAACCAGAAAAGAGATTGTAGAAAATATGAGCTCACTGAGAATGAGTGGGAGTTGCTGGGGCAGCTGTATGAGATTCAGCATGTAGGTAGCTAGCTGACAGATCATGTGCAGGTTCTCAAGGATGCAACTTTGTTTTTCTCATACTCAATGCCCCACCTGGCTACAGTCATTCTGGCCATGGATCTAATCAATGAGAAGCTCACTACTTACATGCTTAACTGCAGGATCTCCTTTTCAATTCATGCTGCCATAGAAGTGGTAAGACACATACTAAATCACTACTATTTGATTATGGACATCTTGGAAGTCTACAGAATTGCAATGGGTATGCATGCAGCACACAAACTGCAACTATTTGGTATCTGTTATGCTTGATCCCAAAGGATCAAATGTGGACTTGGCTAAGGATTGAGGACAAGAGGAGCTGTCAGTGAATGGCTATAGCAAGACAAGGACAAGGGACATAGCCTGTCCCAAGCAGGGTCAAGGGTTACCCATTAGGGTCTAGGTTTCACCCAACAGATGGTTGGCAAGTGGATGAGGGGTCTGCCTGACTAATGGTCAGCAGGGGACGAGAGATGAGGGTCTGAGCTAAATACTCACTTAAGTGTAGGGTGAAGACATGAGGAGATGAAACTAGGTATATTGCTGAGTAGGTCTAAGCTGAAGACAGTGATACCTATGAGGTGGGTTTATATACGAAGGACAAGCCAAACGTAACAAGACAAGAGGAAATAGTGAGTACATAGTGCTGAGGAAGCAACTGAGTCAGATGACAAATGGCAGAAGGGGAGCTATGAGTAAGAGTAGAGCTACAAGCCCAATATGAGAGAATCAGACAAGGAGACTAAGTCCATATGAATAAGTAGGGTTGAGGGCAAGAGATAAGGCATAGGGGTCAGGGGAAGAGACAGGAAAGAAGAAAAATGTAAGTAAATCATAACAGTATCTAACTGAAATTATAGTTTTTCATCCCCACTATAAGCTTGAATATTTCAGGACAGTCAAGTGGGAAGACCACTGGATTGATATGGCTGAGTCACTTGTGCAAGATCAATTTGAGTCCATATATGTGATAGAGGATGAAATCAGCTTAGATATCAAGGAGACCAGGCTACCAGAGTGACTTGTATGTCTCTGCATCTTACTTGGCATGCTGATCACCCAATCTGTTTTAGACAAATATCTTTGATGCCATGCCTACTCTTGCTGCTCCCAAAGTGGCTGATATGTGCAGTGAACTGGATCATTACTTTACAAGTGATGTTGTGTATGTTCTGGATGCTCTCAAGTGGTAGCATGAGCAGTGCACTACCTATCCCTGCCTCTCCCACATGGCCCTTGATTATTTAAGTATTCCTGGTGGGTAGTATTAACATTGGGTTTGTCATGACTAATTGAACCAATGGTTATTATGTACTCATTCAGCCACATCTATTCAGTGATGGATGCCTTATTTTGTCACATATGCACAATTGCCTATCAACACAGTCAACTTATGTGCTTCTATGTGTAGGTCATTGGAGCTTACTCAATCTAGTCAGGACAGAGGATATGATGGCAGTGAGTTCACTTCCAGATGTCAGTGGGAATGTAGAGGAAGTATTGGAGGATGGGTGGGACCTTATTAGATTGTAGTGTTGTCCTGTCATAATTGCTTGAAATATATCCAGACCCATGGGTCAACCTATCAAGAGTATGGGTATATTCAAGGGTATGGGTATGGGTACACTCACAGATATCCAAGGGTATACTCATGTTAAACTCTAGCTCCAGGTACTTATTATTATGTTTACCCATTTCTAACCTTACTTTGGTACTGATTACTTCCAATGGTTTGGAACTGCACTCCCATTCATTGTTTCCATATGAAGTTTGAGCTTTTCACTTTGGAGTTGGTCAGAGTTAGCACTCACATCTTCACCCATGTTATATATATACCTCTCATTTTCATTTCCAGACTCTCCTCAGTCATTCCTGCTATATTCTGGACAGCAGCTGAGGTGAGTCAACTTTATCTTTATCACTTAGTCTTGTTTTCTGAATAGTGTAGTGGGCATCACTGCCCCTTTACTTAGTTTTGATAATGAGATGATTAAATAAGCTTAGTAAGTTGAAATAAGTTAAAATAAGCTCAAATAAACTCAAATAGTTCACAAAGACATTTATTAATTTACTAATGTCACCAACTTTATATGAAACACATATGTGACTATATGTTAGTATAATCTACATAACCTCCCTACAGGATATCATCTCCTTAGGAGATGGATACTGGCATATCATAAAACACAGTTCCCAATTGCAGGACTGTGGACAGATTAGCCCCACCCTAAGCAATATTCATATAAGGTTACAAGGAGCAGTGCAGGAATGGGATGGCTGTGAGTAAATGTGCTCAGTATGAGTCCAATACAAGAGAACTGGATGAGGAGAGTAAGTCCAAATGACTAATCAGGAATAAAGATGAAAATAAGAGAAAAAAATAAGTGAATCATAACACTAATGACTCCAGTGCTCTTGATGATACCACTTACTATGATGGTTATCCTGATCAGGATATACACTTCCCATGTATCTCTGGTGCTTTTACTACATTCAATCAATTGTCTACATTGGTGGCCACTGTCCACCAGGCCTCTGCTAATCCCCCATCCAACATTTCAGCATCAGACTCTTTAACTATTATTGGAAATGCATCTTCAGGCCCATCAACTTTAAGGAGAAGGAAACAACTTGTACAAGATCTCTTCAATGATGGTTCTCCCTTGACAGATGAAGAGAATGAACCTGAAGAATCACCTGTGAAGAAGAAATGCAGATGAGCTGCAAACAAGAAAGTGCCCACTAGAGCCAAAGCTGGATATACTAAAGGTTGAGAAAAACAAGGTAGGTGATCAGTTCTGTCAACACTTAGTGTCACTAATGTACTTTTTACTCTGCAGTGTGTTTAAAGATCCATTCATTCCCCTTTGCACCACTTTGCATCAGTGTCATCTCTTACATTGGAACACTTAAGGTTTTTGGACTTCTGGCATCATGGTTTGTACTTATATATATATACCACAAGAGTCACATGTACTACCATATCACAAATGATATGCTTTGATTACTAGTGATGAGGAATATGTCATATGATAAGTAAAATGTCTATGATCTATGTACATAAGGGTCAGGGGGGTAAATCTCTGAATTGTCACAATATGCAAGCATGCACACAGCCACAGTCAGTCCCTAAATGATTTGTCAGACATATTACAGTATGTACACATGATTTCTTTATGATATCACAAGATGTTTTTTCTTTATCTCTTTTATCTTCCTTTGTTTTCTCATACCTCTATACCACTCCCTTTGTACAATAGGTGGCACGATCAGTATATTTAGCCTGCTTTGCAGCCAGCTACCTCAGTCCATTTGTCCCACACAATGACTGAGGTGAGCACTATTTATAATATGATTACTTTGTCTATACTTACAATCTACCTAGCACATTTACTCACAGGTAATATATAGAGTCTGTTTGTCCCATGCAATGAGTTCCTTGCTTACTCACTGCATCTCTTCTGCTATTCATTGTCTGACTCATATACTTTCTCAGCATTGTTTATTTCTTGTCTTTTCTTGTCTTTTCCCCTTTGTTCTCCCAAACTACATATAAGCCTTGCCTTGTAGTCAGCTATATTCCTAGCTTAGACCTACTTGGCAATCTACCTTGTTCTTGTCTCCTTGTGTCTTTGCTCTACACCTTGAGTGAGTGCTCCACTCAGACCTTCATCCCCTTGTCCCCTGCCAGCCATTGCTGGGCAGACCCCTTGTCCCTTCACCAGCCATTTGCTGGGCAAACCCTTGACCCTGCTAGTTGCAGGCTACATCCCTTGTCCTTGTCTCATGGTAGCCATTCACTGACTTCCCTTCATTCTTGACCCTAAGCCAAGTCCATGTTTGACCCTTTGGGATCAAGCATAATAAAAGGTCTAAGCTCTATGGTTATGACTATCACTGTCTAAGTTGCCAACATTCCACCTTGTCACCAATCACTGTTGTCCTTCTTTGACTCTGTCTACAGTATCTCTCATGAACCAAGGGAAACCAATTTAGAACTTGATGTCCCTCATGTCAATGATGAAGAAAACCACCCCTCTTTTCCTAACATTCCCATCACCTCTGCTATTGAACAGCAGGAGGACCTTGACCTCGCCCACCAGCTCTCAGCTGGACTTTTTTTCTTAAGAGAACCTACTCCTCTGTCCCCAACCCCTGTCACTTGTTAACTAGTCTTCCCTCACCCAAAAGAAGAAGAATATGCTCACCTCTGCCATAAATGGCTTTCCTCCTGTCAAAACAAACCCCATCCACCCAGTTCCCCATGCATCGCCTCACCAATGTCTTCCAAGACAACAGAACTTCATTTTGCTAAACCCAAGGAGCTCAATGGATCCTATGATAAAGCTATCCCCTGGCTGAACTCCATCAAATTCTACTTAATCATCAACAAGGAACTCTACAACAACAATGATAAGAAGATTACCTTTGCCCTCTCCTTTACGACCAAATGGTCAGCCACTACCTGGGCAAACATTTTCTGAACAAAGATCCTCCAGAACCCTGATGGAAAGGGGTTCAGGTCATTCATTGAATTTATTGTTAAGTTTAAAATGATGTTTGAATACAAGAACACCAAAGCTAAGGCCATCTGTTAGCTCTAGACCACCCACATAAAGAAACTCTCCAACATTAATGCTCACATTGCAGAGTTCCAAAACCAAGTATCTCTCAGTAACATTTCCATCAATGCAGTCCTTATAAACTTCTTCATGGCTGAAATCCCTGACAACCTTCACCAATGAATCTTTTCCATGGACAGCATCCCCTTCACTATAGAAGGATGGTACACCAAGGTGGTCCACTTCATTGTTCAATGGGAACAGGCAGATGCCTATTCAAAAGGGAATGGCCAGAGGCAAACCTATTATTATCAAAAACTAAGTAAAGGGCAATGATGCCCACTACATTTCTCAGTAAACAATACTAAATGGTAAAAGCAAAATCGACTCACCTCAGCCACTGTCTAACATATAGCAGGAACAACTGAGGGGAGTCCCAAGGACAAAGTGAGAATATATAAAGTGGGTGGAGATGCAAGTGCTAACTCCAACCAACTCTGAAATGGGAAGTCCAAAATACATAAGTAGAACAATAAAAAGGAATGCAGTTCTGAGACATTGAAGGTGATCAGCACCAAAGTAAGATTAGGAAATGGAGGAGTGCAATGATAGGTACCTCAAGTGCCATTTTGATCTGACTCCTGACACTCTGTTTGGGCTCTCTGTCCAGAGTTTCTGACTCCAGCACGCAGTGACTGACCACAACTGATCACAACTAGTCAGAGTCCGATAGAAGCACTCAGAGCACTTCAGAGTTGTAGTTTTTGATAATTATCACCCAATGTCTTTCTTCTCTCACACAAAAGACCCTGACACCATGGATATTGATATTGTTCACATTGGGAAATTGACCCCTGCCAAGTGAAAATGGTATATAGAGAAGAAACTCTGTTTCTGCTGCCACCAATCAGGACATATGTCCAATAAATGCCCTGCTTTCCCAAACAAAGAAAACTCCTCCCAATCTCATTCTATTAAAAAAGTCAAACAAGATGATGACCTTCCAAAATTACAGGGGATTGAAGACAAGGAGAAAGAGGAGAAACCTGAATATGAGATGACCAAGAAGGTCAACTTTGCTAGCTGGGATAAGGGTTTTTAACTGGGGGAGATCTGTTGAAGCAATCTTCCTCTAATGCTCATGTAATTGTAGCAAAGAAATCCAAAGCCATCTTCCTTCCAATCTTTCTCATTACAAACTCAAAAGTTATCAAAACCCACACTCCACTTGACTCCAGAGCAAGTTGCTTTTATCTGGACTGGAACTTCACCAAGAAGAACCAGCTCCCCTTGACCCACTTGAAAAAGCCTATCCCAGTATGCAATACCAATGACTCTCCCAATAGTCATGGAAAGATCCTCTATTCCACCACAATGACCTTTGAAATCACAGGTCTCAGATACTCAGAGGAATTCCTGGTCATGTACTGTGGAAATGACCTCATATTGTTAGGAATGACCTGGCTGAGCAAAGCCAACCCCACCATCGACTGGATGACCTACACCCTCTCACTCCCTATCTCTGAGTCCCTTCCACCTCTTCAAAACAAACAAGGATGGATCAACCCTGAAGAGACCAAATGGCATATGGAACATGCAGCCCTTGTAAAAACCTGCCTGGAAAACATCAAAATCTGGTATATCAACACTGATCAAAAGTACAACACAGCGCTCTATGACTACATCGGCAACTGGAATGGGTATAGGTTCCCAACCTACTTCAACTGGATGGAATGGGAAAAGTCAGAAATGGCAAAGAAACTAACCACATCCACTGACCTTACCATAGGAGCTCTGTCTGAGAAAAAGGCTACCACCCTTCTCCCTGACTTTGCTGACTTTGCATCCATCTTCTCCAAGGAGTCCACTGACCATCTCCCTTCTTCTTAAGCATATGATCACCCAATAGAGTTGGATGACACCTTCAAGCCAAAGACAGCAAAACTCTATCCACTCACCAAGCAGGAAAAGAAAGCCACTGAAGACTTCCTTGAGGAAAATCTGCATGCAGGAAAGATTTTCCCTTCCAAGTTCCCACAGTCATCCCCCTTCTTCTTTGTTAAGAAAAAGGATGGGAAACTTCACCCCTGCCAAGACTACCACTACCTGAACAAGCATACTATCCAAGATACCTACCCTCTACCTTTGATTTTGGATCTCATAGATCATTTTCAGGGCTCTTGTTAAGAACGTATCTCTGAGGGTAATTCCAGAACTCTGGAGTTCAAACAGGGCTTTGACTTCACCGTATGTGGTGCACCTCTATCACAAGTCCAGTTGTCCTGAATTTATGGAGGGTCAGGTAAGGGTCAGAGTGACCTTGTTGCAAGCAATGAAGGTCGAGGAAGGATCAGAGGAAAGCTGTCAAGGCTCAAGCGGAGGGTCAGAGAAGACTAGGAAAGTCTTAGTCAATATTTGAACTCAGGTATCTATAACATAGTATGGAGTCTTATATACAGAGAGGGAGCACTGGTATGAGGACCAGCAACTCAGAGCCAGATGCAGAGTAGTAACAATAGAGCTATGCTCCTAAGTGGAGCACAGAATTGGAGGGGCTATGAAGGAAATGAGTGGTATACAAGGGTAAGTGAAGAATGGAACATAAGTACAGTAAGACAGAATTATCTAAGTACAGGGTCTGGGGAGTCTAGAGTGTGTGCTCATCAAGAACACACTGGAGTTTGAAAGAAAGGAGGCTGGAGTTGGATCCAGAGGTCAGAGTTGCACAGGATATGACAGCTCTTGAGTCTTTACCAAATTTGACATTCATTGGGGATATAATAATGTGTGTATCAAGGAGTCTGACTTCTGGAAGGTAGCATTCCTGACCCACAAAGGCCTATTCAAACCCACCATCATGTTCTTTGGACTGACTAACTCCCCAACCACATTCCAATAATTCATAAATGACTTATTCCATGACCTCATTGCCAAAGGATGGCTTGTCATCTATATGGATGACCTCCTTATCTTCTTCCCAGATGAACAAACTCATATTGAATGAATCTGCCACATTGTCAAGGTCCGCTCCACTGCTAACTCTGACAGGAGAGTGCGTGAAGGGGGTACAGGGTGGAGGTCGGAGGTGTGAGGACTTCGGCTTCAGCGACTCAGGTGGAGCGCTGCGCCCTGGCGATCCTGGGTCCTTGTATTTCAGAGGTCGGGCAGAAGGGGGTCAAGGGGACGGAGACAGAATCCGTCAGATGGGAGAGAGGACAGAGAAGAGGAGATGGCAGAGAAGAAGAAAGGACTAGAAGACTTTAATATTTGAACTGAGGAGTAAGTCCTCAGCGGATCAGACTTATATACAGGAGGGCGGAGGTGGTACAGTATGTACGAGCACATGGTACAGAGGCGGGACCATGTGGAGGAGTATCTAAGTAAGGTATGGAGAGCTAAGCGAGAATGTGGCATACATGGAGAATGGAGAGATGGAGAATGGAACCGGGTACCGGCCTAGGAATAACCGGCACCACAGTCAGAGCAGCTATTGGTACAGAGTGTCAGGACAAAGAGGAAAAGAGTCTAAGTAAGGAGTGGAGTAAGCGGAATAGAGCGGAGTTGTCATGGTCATGACAGTATCCCCCTCTTAGGGCCCGAACCCCTGAGGGCTTGTGGACCTAAGCGTGGTGGACACGAGACAATGCAGAGTTGCGCATAGTGCAGCGGAGTTCAAAAATGGCAATCACTATTTAGGAAGACACGTCAGGCAGATCAAACCTTTCTCCCATACCACTTCATCGACATGGCGCACGACTGGAACAATGCCACTGAGGACAATCTCATCACCAACTCGGATGACGACATGTCGGTCACCAGGGTGAAGGCCTCCGAGAAAGTGCAAAGGGTGACAGAGGAGAAGGAGCGGCAGGAGCGCATGCGCAAGGGGAAGAAGTGCAAGCACGAAGAGATGAGTGGCTATTGGCTAGTGCGTGATGCCACTGATGCGACGTCTCATAGCACCAAAAAGCAGAGGAAGAGGAGAGGCGACAGTGCGAGGAGGAGGAGGCATGGAGGCGCAAAGAGGAGGTACGACGTGTCGAAGAAGAGTGCCAGCGTCAAGTGGAGGAGTGGTGGCTTGCAGCAGAGCATTGTCAAGCAGCGACAGCAATGACAACAGGCGAAGTGCGGGTGGGGGACTCAGCAACGGAGACGTTGGTTGGGGCATGCACACAATGCATACAGCTCGGACAACCGTCCAGGTGCAAGGCGTGGGCTGGTGCAAGAAGAGCCACAGCGTGCATGCCATGTCAGGTGGCGTGCAAGCATTGCAGCTGGAGCGGGCCAAGAGATGAGTTCAAAGTAGAGGCAGCGCAAGCTGGGAAGTGAAGGAGGGTGGGGTCGCCCAGGATGTCGAGGAAGCGGGCGCAAGTCTCCGCCGAGGTGGTCGCGAGCGGCAAGAGCATCGTGGACGAGACAGAGGGAGCAGAGGGTGAGGGCCTGGTGCCCTGCCAGCTCCTGGAGACCGCAGCTGAGAACCACGATGCTCTGGGCATGCTAGCAAAGGTGCTGGGCAAGCTTGAGGAGCAGTTGGGCGGGCTGTGGGCCCTGGAGATGGTGCAGATGGAGGTAGGGGTACACCAATGGGAGGAGGTGCGGAAAATGTGGGTCACACAAGAGCGACTGGTCGCGATTTTCGAAGAGTCGCGACCAGACTTCGTTCAAGGAAACTCGCGGGATGGGGCAAGGGTAGTACCAGCAGAGTCGGAGGCAGAGGTGGAGGAAGTAGCAGGTAAGGGGAAGGAAAAGGAAAAGGGAAGCGAGGATGGGGATCCGAATGGAGAAGGCGAGAGGAGTAATGGCGACTCCTCCGCCTTGTAGATAGAGTGTTTGTACCTGGTCGGAATGAAAATAACTTGGTCATGATTGGTCAGAACTAAGGGCAGATGTAAGGGCCAGGCTTGGAAGGGTACTTAGCGTGGAAGTCAGAGACCAGCTCACTAGCATGGTCCAATTCCATTGCCAGTAACCAAGAAGTTTCGTCGCTGGTACCCTCATAACTGGACCACTTGACCAGATAAAGAATGTTGCAATGCCTCCTCCGATCGACCTTGGAGTCGAGGATCACTTCAATCTTGTACTCCACATCTCCACTGACCTCTATCGGAGGTGGCGGAGTTTGGTTGCAGTTGGGGATTTTGTTTGGAACACAAGGCTCCAGTTGAGAGACGTGAAATACTGGGTGAATGGCTTTCATGGAGTCCGGTAGGCAGAGGGTGAACATGTGTGAGCCGGGTCTGGCGATAATCGGGAATGGTCCTAGGTACTTGTCGGAGAGTTTCTGGGAGGGCCACGTAGAGCGGAAGTACTTAGCTTTGACGTACGCTTCTTCACCGACTTGGAAATCGGGCGGAGAGAGATGGCGGACATCGGCGGGACCTTGATATCACTGTTGGGCCAAATTCATTTCAGACCGGAGGAACTCATGAAGCTCCTCCAAATTGGTGGTGTATTCTTGGGCTCGAGTGGAGCTCAGAGCGGTGGTGGTGTCGACGGATAAGTTGGGGTGGTATCCTTTATTGGCGAAGAAGGGAGAGACTCCAGTGGTTGCGCTAGGCGCGTTGTTGAAAGTGAACTCTGCTAGCGGGAGAAGGTTGGACCAATCATCTTGCTGATAGCTACAATAGGTGCGGAGGTACTGCTCCAACGTCTGGTTAGTCCACTTGGTCTGGCCATTGCCCTCAGGGTGATAACTGGAGGTGAAGTGGAGGATGATGCTGAGAGCCTTACCGAGGGAGCGGAAGAAGTGGGAGACAAACTCCAAACCTCTGTCGGAGGTGACGTGTTTGGGTACTCCATGTTTGGAGAAGATGTGGGTGATGAAGTCCTGAGCTAGTTGTAAGGCGGAGATCATATTGTAGGTCGGTATAAATACCGCTTGTTTTGAGAGACGGTCTACAATCACTAGGATGGCGGTGTAGCTGGAGGATGGAGGGAGGTGCTCGATGAAGTCCATTGAGATTGAATCCCAAGGGCGAGCGGGGATGGGGAGTTGTTTCAGCAGCCTGTAGGGGCGGTGTTGTGGAGTCTTGACACGGGCGCAGGTGGTACAGGACCGGACATAGTCTTTGACAAAGGTCCATACACTGGGCCAGGTGTACTCCCTGCGAACCAGCTCCAGGGTGCAGTTGACACCGAAGTGACCGGATAGGGGATGGTTGTGTTTCAAGCGGAGAACGCGAAGAGGGAGGTCTAGGGTGTCCAGGACATAGATCCTGCTGTCGAGACGGAGGAGTCCTTTGGAGTCCATAGACCAATGAGGGTCAGAGGTGTCGGAGAGATGGTGTTGAGCCACAGTGTCGGATGATAGGGACGATCGGATATCAGAGTGGATTTGCGCTACATCGACAGTGACAGCGACATGGAGTGCGGGATCCAGGAGGTAGGTGGCTTGTAGGGATGATGTGAGCTGTTCCTGGGTGAAGATGGGGCGGAAGTTGTGAGGGTTGATGCGAGCATAGTCGCTATCCCCCTCTTTGGGGTAGATATCCCAGCATCTAGTCAAAGCGTCAGGTTTCCCGCCAAGGCGACCAGGGCGGAAGCAGACGGTGAGGTTAAACTGACAGAGATACTCCAACCAGCGGGCTTGCTGCCTGGTCAGGAGCTTAGAAATGAAATACTCCAGATTCTTATGGTTGGTGACCACATCAATCGGAAGGGCAGAGCCCTTAAGGTAATGGCACCAATGAGTAAAGGCCTCAAAGACGGCCAGTAGTTCCTTACGTGAGTGTCATAATTCAACTCTAGAGAGGTCAGAGTGCAGGTGAAGAAGGTGACCGGGCAGACCTCATTGTCAGAGCAGATGAGGGAAAGGATGCTGGCGATGGCATAGTCAGAGGCATCAGTCTCAATGATAAGGGGGGCGTTGGGCACCCAATGGGTAAGAATGGGCGCAGAGGTGAAGGCGGCCTTGAGGGCATTGAAGGCAGAGTGACAATCGTCGGTGAAATTCCAGGGAGTGTCTTTGCGGGTTAAGCGAGTGAATGGAACGACGATGTCAGAGTAGTTATGGATAAAACGACAGTAGAAATTCGCGAAACCAAGGAAGGACTGGATGTCCTTTACCTTCTGGGGTTCTGGCCAGTCGGAGATGGCCTTCACCTTGTCAGCGGACATGGAAAGGCCATTGGTGGACAGGTGGAACCCGAGGTATTCGACGGAGTCGGTGTGGAACTTGCATTTCTCAGGCTTGGCATACAAGCTGTGTTTGTGGAGGCGTTGGAGGACTTCGCGGACGTGCTTCTTATGAGACTCGGCGTCAGAGGAGTAGATGAGGATGTCATCAAGGTAGACGACAATGCAGACATCGAGGAGGTCGCTGAAAATGCTATTTACGAACCTCTGGAATGCCGCAGGGGCATTGGTGAGTCCGAAGGGCATGACACACCACTTGAAAGAACCATAGTGAGTGCGAAAGGCGGTCTTCCACTCATTGCCTTCGGTAACGCGGACCAGATGGTATGCGTGGCAGAGGTTGAGTTTGGTGTAGATGCGTGCCTTGGACGGAGCGTCCAGGAGGTCAGAAATGAGCGGGAGAGGGTAGCAATCCTTCTTGGTTAGTTTGTTAAGGCCGCAGAAGTCTACACAGAGACAGAGCAAGCCATCCTTCTTGTGGACGAATAGGACCGGAGCTCCGTGGGCGGAGCTAGACTGTCAGATGAAACCATAGCTGAGGTGCTCGTCAAGGAACTGACGGAGCGACTCAAGCTCGGTCGGGGAAAGGGAGTAGATGGTACCTAGGGGAGGAGAAGCTCCTTCCTTCATGTCGATCTTCAGATTGAATTCCCGATGCGGAGGGAGTTCAGTCGCCTTGGACTTGCTGAAGACGTCAGCAAAATCGTGGTAGTCCAAAGGGATACTAGAGAGATCTTGTGGAGGTGGTGGAGGTGCAGCAGAAGTTGCGTGGAGCTTCATATGATCCTTGGGACGGAAGTACATCGTAAACTGGGAGCTTCCTTTAAACTTGCAAGTGCGGACGTAGGCCGCTGCATTGATGAAGGAGATGGGTGGGGCAGGTGCGTCGGAGAAGGATGGAGTCAAGGAGCCAGGCGCACTGTCAGAGACAGGCAGTGGCGGAATCTCGGAGGGAGGTACCTGGGGTGTCGGCACTCATAGCAGACTTGTTTGGAAACTGATATGACCCAATACCCAGTCAATCAATGGATTGTGGTGGGTGAGCCAGATATGTCCGAGGACTAGGACGCAAGAGGAGTCCAATGGAGTGACAAAGAATGTCTTGGAGGTGATGTCACCAGACGGAAAGTGGAGAGAGAGGTCAACAGTGTGGGTGATCATCGTGTTGAATGTTCTGTTGAGAAGGCAGAGTTGTAACGAAGGGACAGAGTAAGTTTCAAGGGCATATTTATTAACAAAGGCGGAGTCTACAAAACAATGTGTCGAACTGGAATCGACTAAAGCGGAGGTGGAGGAGATGGATGGTGATACAATATCAACAGACGGAGTCAAGGAGTTGGGGTCGGAGAGAGTGGACATGTTGAGACAAACCTCCATGGGGGCATAGCTGGAGTCAACGCAGTCTCCAAGTTGTGCGGAGTCTCGGAGACCACTGACTATTTTTTTGCCCCCTTGGTAGAGGTGATCATGTCAGCAGATGGAGCGACCATGGCAGCCTTAGCCTTCACAGCCTTGGAGGTCAACTTAGGACACTCCTTGGCATTGTGGCCGGGCTCACTGCAGAAGAGACAGAGTTTGTTGTTGAGACGCTGCTGTCGCTTCTCCGGAGTCAGCTTCCCATCCTTGCCGAGGTGGGAAAAGTTGGCGGAGGAGGCTTTGGGCGTTAACAAGTTGGCGGAGTTGGAGGGTTTAGAGGGAGCTGACTGTGAGGTTGACTTTGAGCTGGAGTTACAGGAGTTGGAGGATGAGGAGTTGCCGGATGGCTTGGGATCTGGCTTGGACGAGGTGGAGGGTGCGGGCTTGGTCTGGTGGGCTATCTCCGACTTGTGCTCCCATTACCTAGCATCGATGGTCTGGGCTAGGGCGCAGAGCTCGGGCAGAGTCGTGGGTTTGCCCACTCAGGAGATCTTGTCCTTGATCCGATCTGGGAGGCTGTTGTAGAAAATGTGGCAGAGGGCCCTGGAACCGTAGCCACAGACTTGGCTGGCCAATTGGTTGAACTCCATGATATACTTATTCATCTGCTGGGCATCCTTCATGACCAAACTGTCTAGGCAGTGCTCCACATCGCCAATGGGGTCATGTGGACCAAAGTTCTCATGGAGTTTGTGGACGAACTTGCGATAGTTGTCCATCCAGACGGGGCGGAGGATGTCGTCATAGGAGTTAAGGATATCAGGCTCGAACCACTTGAGTGCCATACTGGTGAGATACGACTGTGCAAAGGTGATCTTCGCCCGATCAGTCTGGAATGCCTTGGGGCAGTCCTGGAAGTTGAGCTCACACTGCACCAGGAAGGTGTGGAGCTTCTTTTGGTCCATGCCGTCAAAGGTGTCAGGCTTGTGGACCTTGGTGCGGAGTGATGACGAAGACTTGTTCAACTTAGCTGACTTGGCTAAAGTTGTGATAGCCTTGGTCAAGGCTAATAATGGGGCGGATTCAGGGTCAGGAGGTGCGAATAGATCCCTGATAGAGATGTCTTTGTCTTCATCGTCATTGTCATCCACATTGTGGTCGTCATTGCTGCTGTCACCATCGCCGGGGTCGGGGTCATTCCCGGGGTCCAACAGAGGTGGGTTGGGCAGGGGGTGACAAGCAGACAATGTCGGGGTGCGGGGGTCGCCTGCTGGCTCATCCGGAGCGGCGTGGCAAGAGAACGAGAGGAAGTCACCTGCACCGGAGTCGATTTGACTTGGCATGCGAGGTTCTTCATCAGGGAGGGTGGTGAGGATGGAAGTTGGAACTACTTCTTGTGCGCAGGAGCGCACACAAGTCTGAACAGTATGGGACATAATGAGTAAAACGGGATCGACAGTTTGAGTTCAAATATACTGTCAAGGTCTGCTCCGCTGCTAACTCTGACAGGAGAGCATGTGAAGGGGGTACAGGGCAGAGGTCGGAGGTGTGAGGACTTCGGCTTCAGTGACTCAGGTGGAGCGCTGCACCCTGGCAATCCCGGGTCCCCATATTTCAGAGGTTGGGCAGAAGGGGGTCAAAGGGACAGAGACAGAATCCATCAGATGGGAGAGAGGACAGAGAAGAGGAGATGGCAGAGAAGAAGAAAGGACTAAAAGACTTTAATATTTGAACTGAGGAGTAAGTCCTCAGCAGATCGGACTTATATACAGGAGGGTGGAGGTGGTACAGTATGTACGAGCACATGGTACAGAGGTGGGACTATGTGGAGGAGTATCTAAGCGAGGTATGGAGAGCTAAGTGAGAATGTGGCGTATACGGAGAATGGAGAGACGGAGAATGGAACCGGGTACCGGCCTAGGAATAACCGGCACCGCAGTCGGAGCAGAGTCGGAGCTATTGGTACAGAGTGTCAGAATGAAGAGGAAAAGAGTCTAAGTAAGGAGCGGAGTAAGTGGAATAGAGCGGAGTTATCATGGTCGTGACACACATTCTCCAATGAATGAAGAGACTCAACCTTCATTTCAAGTTGGAAAAATGTGAATTTGCCACCAACCAAGTGGACTATCTTGGAATGGTAGTCAAACCTGGTGAACTTGCTATGGACCCTGTAAAACTTGCCAATATCACTGACTGGCCCACTCCTGAATAGGTTAAGGACATTTGGTTCTTCCTTGAATTTGTGAACTTCTACTGTCACTTTATCCATAATTACTTCACCATCACCCAACCACTCCTCAACCTTACCAAGAAGGATCACCCTTGGTTGTGGTCCCCTGATTGTGAGGCCACCTTCCAAACTCTGAAAGCCACCTTCCTTGCTGCCTTTGTCCTCTAACTCCCTGACCCAACTAAACTTTTTGCCATTATCACAGATGCCTTGAAATGGGCTACTGGGGGAATCCTTCTGCAACCAGATGGCAATAGAGATCTTAAACCCTGTGCCTATTTCTCCCAATCCCTTTCCTTGGCAGAGAGGAACTATGACATCTATGATAGGGAGTTGCTTGCCATCATCTATGCATTAAAAACCTGGTGACATCATCTCCATGGCTTTGCCTTCCCAGTTGACATTCTTATCAATCACAAGAACCTTATCTATTTCTGGGAACCCCACAAGCTTAACTGCCACCAAGTGTTACGCTTGATTCCAAAGGGTTAAGGCATGGACTCAGCTAAGGAGCGAGAACAAGGAAGGTTGTCAGCTAACAGCTACAACAAGACGAGGGCGAGGGATGCAGTCTGCAAACAGCAGGGTCAAGGGTTTGTCTGACGACTAGTCAACAATGGTTCAAGGTCAAAGGTCTTGCCTAGCGACTTGCTAGCAAGGAGACGAAGGTAAGAGCAGAGTGCTCGGTCAAGTGTGGAGCGAGGACACACAGAGGAAAGCAAGTATATTGCTAAGTAGGTCTAAGTTAGGGAACAAGTAGACCTATGAGTGGGTTCTTATAGTATGTTGGGAGACGACAAGGTAAAACAAGGACAACAAGGGGAAAACATAGATCGGTAAGCGTATGAGCAATCCAATGAATAGCAGAAAGAACTTGATGACTAAGTGTGGAGCTATGAGCCCGATATGAGAGAATCGGATGAGAAGAGTAAAGTCCAATGACAAATAATGGAAACAAGTCAAGATAACAGTGAAACGTAATACCAAGCCTATTGGCTCCTTGACCTCAGGGATTTTGACCTCAAATTCATCCATGTTCCTGGCTCTTCCCTTGCTGCCCCCAATGCTCTGTCTTGTCATCCTGACCATGTCACTGGCAATAACTCTGATAACACTGATATGAACCTCCTTCCTGAGGACCTCTTTATCAAGCTTGTCAATGCTGATCTCTCCTCCAAGGTTGCTACCTCCTTGCCCTCTGACCCAGTTGTTATCTCTGCCCTGCAGGCCCTTGAGAGTGCTGTTCCCTCTTGCTTTCACTCCCATCTTTCCAACTGGGCCTATAATGCTGGCATTTTCACTTTTCAGAGTCATGTGTATATGCCTGACTCTCTCTGCCATGAGGTAGTTTCTTGCTGTCATGACCATCCCTCCACTGGCCACCCTGGCTTTCTGAAAACACAGCAGCTTGTTTCTCAGGACTATTGGTGGCCTGATCTGGCTACCTTTGTCTATCACTACATGCAGGGATGTGCTGCTTGCCAGCAGCACAAGGTTAACACCCATCCCACCATCATGCCACTCACTCCCATTGTGTCCTCCTGTACCTGTCCTTTCTAGCAGGTCTCCTGTGATCTTATCACAGACCTACCACTTTCTAATGGTTTTGACAGTCTCTTGGTCATGGTTGACCCCATGGGCTTATGAAGGGGGTAATTTTGTGCCCTACCATGAAATCCATAACTACCAAGGATATAGCCCATCTTTTCTTTCATAAAGCCTACTCATGCTTTGGTTTATATAACAAGATCATCTCTGACCAAGGTCCCCAGTTCACCTTTGAATTCACTAAATCCCTTGCTTCCCTCCTTGGATATTCCCTCACCCTCTCCACTGCCTGTCACCCCCAAACTGATAGAGAAACAGAGTGTGTAAACCAGGAAGTTGAAACCTATTTTTGGATCTTTTGCTATGACAATCTAACAAGCTGGGCCAAGCACATCCCTATGGTGGAATTTGCACACAACCATTGTCCCCACTCTGTTACCATTCTATCTCATGATAGAGTATGAACCCAAATCCCTTCCCACAGTTATCTCTGAAATGGCTCTTCCTGCCATTAAATCCAGACTGAAGACCCTTTCCTGCATGAGGAAAGAAGCACTAGCAGTTCATGAACTCACCTGTCAAGTGATGAAGGCACAAAATACATGAGGCTTCAACTTCTGGAAATGTGGAGATAAGGTCTGGCTTGAGGCCCAGAACTTAAAATGTTCCCTCACCAGCCCTAAATTCACCCCTAAATGGGAAGGACCCTTTGTCATCACCAAGGTCTTATCTCTTATCTCTTATGAACTCTGCCTTCCAACAATATGGAAGATTCACCCCATGTTCCATGCCTTCCTCTTATTGTTCTATCATGAAAATGATGTTCATGGCCAGAACTTCCCTGCTCCACCTCCAGAGCTAATAGAAGGTGAGGAAGAGTACAAAGTTAAAAAGATTGTATGTCATTGTGGAGCTCCATCCTGATAGAGCTACCTGGTCTGCTGGAAAGGTTACTCAGCTGAAGAAGACTCATAGGTCTCAGAGTCCAAAATGTGCAACACCAAGAGAATCCTAGATGCATATAAACAGCTCCACCTCAAGATCTTTCCCTCATCCTCTCCTCACTTCATAAAAACAATGTCCATTGGTCCCACCACTTGCTCACATATCACCTCTCCCCTCATCCCTACCTTCCTTGTTGTCCACAGTCCTTCTTTGTCTCCTAATTGTACACAATTGCCTATGGGACCTCCTCTGCCCTACCTGACTAGCACTGAGATTTCTCCTGGTGGTGTTCATTAGGCTGATAGCAATATTGATGATAGTCTTCCTCTCTCCAGTATGCTCTCCTCTAAACCATCATTAACCCCTTCAACCTCCACCTCCACCACCAGGTTGTACTTCTTTACTCCCACTGAAATTGCTGAGATCTCCCCTGTTCCCTTATCAACCATTGAGCCAGAATGCTGACCTGACACCCCCTGGCCTGAATCCAAGGAAACCCCTTGCTCCAAGCTTGTCATAAATGACACTGGAACCTGCCTAGTCACTTTCAGCTGGAGATATCCCAATGGGCAGGAATCATCTGAAGGCCCTTGTTATTGTCCCCTTAGGGATATCTGTCCTCTGGAAGTCCCCTTCCACATCTACCACTTCCAAGATGGAACCCCAGATGAACAATATATAGTGACCCTTCTCATTCACCTAATGGACTCAAGAATAATGATTCCCCTCAAGACCAACCTTGAGTGGGAGTCCCCACTGGCTATGCTAGCTGGCATCTTCCTCTAGACTGCCTGAATTGACCATGTCATTGACCAGATATGAGATCACAAGGATCTCATAGTCATTGCCCACTTGCTCTGTTTCATTCATGTGCATCTCCATGGCCTCCTTGGGATATTAGGGTTCCAGATGGAATTTGGAAAGTACCTGTCTAACCTTGACAGATATCTAGCCAAGGTCATGGCCCCAGCCATGGTTGGTGATGGTACTACCCCCTTCACTCACTACTTTGCAGACTACATGGCCAGACACTCCCCCAACAGCAATGGGATGCCATTCACCTCCTCCTCTCCCCTTTCTCCTGACAAAGCTGCTGCCATAGATGCTCTCTCTAACCTCTATTGGGAGACCCATCCTTACCTACTGCCTGAAAACCACCCTCTCTACCCACAGACTTGCTTTATGTGTTATCAGCTGGGACATCAGCACCCCCAATGCCAATTCTACCAATGCCCTATTTGCTTAGAATGGGCTCCTGGACATGCCCAATATCAATGCAACCCCCATTGCTGCTTCTCTGCCCCTCACCACACTCCCACCCCCATCAATCAAACCACCATCCATTCCCTGCATCACTCCCCCACCAATTCATCCTTGTCAGGGTCATCTGGTTCTGGGTCACAAGGACCCCCTTCCTCCCCTTCCCCTATCCATCCTCATCACCATCATAGTCCCTTTTATGCATGCAACCATCAGTCCTCTGGGAGTCCCCTCCCTGTTTCTGCCCCCCATTCACACTTTCCTGTTCTGAACAATGAGGACAACCCAACCAACAATGTTGGATATAGTAATAATATGGGTTCTCTGGGAGCAGCCTATCACAAGTTTTAGTATTCAACAGTGTCTCTCTACCCTAAACAGGGGATAATGTTACAATTCACTTACGTTTTTCTCTTATCTTCATCTTCATTCCTGATTAGTCATTTGGACTTACTCTCCTAATCCAGTTCTCTCATATCAGACTCATAGTCCCTTGTTTACTCACTGTATCTCTTCTGCTATTTGTTATCTGACTCATATACTTTCTTAGCATTGTTTATCCCTTGTCTCTTCTTGTATTTTTCCCATTGTCCTCCCAAACTATATAAGCCTTGCCTCATAGTCAGCTATGTCCCTAGCTTAGACCTACTCAGCAATCTACCTTGTTCTTGTCTCCTTGTGTCTTCACTCAGACCTTCATCCCCTTGTCCCCTGCCAGCCATTTCTGGGCAGACCCCTTGTCCCTTCACCAGCCATTTGCTGGGAAAACCCTTAACTCTAGTCCCTTGGCTACTAGTGTTAAGCCAAATCCTTGATCCTGCTAGTTGCAGGCTACATCCCTTATCCTCATCTCATGGTAGCTGTTTGCTGACCACTCCCCTTCATCCTCAACCCTTAGCTAAATCCACATTTGACCCTTCAGGATCAAGCATAACAATTAGCCTGCATGGCTGCAAGCTCCTTGAAGTCATCCATAGAAGGGGTAGGGGGTCTGGGTGAAAGTGTGAACTTGCCTGCCTCACACTCCTCAAATTGATACTCCATCTCCAACATGTCATTGTCACTGTCTTCTGTCATGGTTGTACTGTTGGTGAAGATGAGGCCATGAGGGTTTCCAAAGATTTTCCTGTACAAGTATTAGCCCTACAACCTAATGTAATGATCAACTCACTCATTGTAGTAGCTAATCAACCTGTCTGCCCAAGCACAATCCCTGGTCTCATGAATCAACTGAATGATCCTGTAGTAGTAATCAACATCACTGAATATACCATCTTGATTGCTCCATTTCTCTGCTGAAGATATCATAAAGCATGCCTACAATGATCATAGTCTTGAAGTCAATGAACTAAGTAATATAAACACATACCTGCATAGTGGCATATGCAATGTGCTCTGGCTCAATTGTCTGCATATTATGGATTTTGGCATTCCAACTGTGAGCACTTTTTGCATGCTTATGAAGGGCTGAGGAGGGTGAGGTGAATATATGCTTGATAGTCTATAATGATGTTAGTAGCATATAAAAATACCAGAAGTGACAATGGGATACTTACATGCTCCAGGAGATACCCTCTGAAAAGCCCTTTGCTGATTTCCTTCAGGTTGTATTCAGAGCCAGCAGTCTTTCCAGGGTATAGGTATGCTGGCCACACATTTGCTGTGACCTTCATAGAGTCTACAAGGTCTTTGAAACACTTTTGCACCCTAGAAAACCATTGTTAGCAGTGGAAGAACAAGGAAAGACAACATATGCACATAGATTGTCAACATAGTCCTTGAGGTACTTGATGGGACACAACATTCATCCAAGCTGGAAATGATTGAATTCTATATGAGCACATCCTGCTTTGATCTTCACCAAAATGGGGAATTGTATGACTTGTTTATCAGGATTGGGTATGGCATAACTACTAACAACCTTGCACAGGCAACTCTCATCTTCAGCATGAATATGGGCAACTTCTGCCTGCATCTACATACATACATGTAAGCTCACAATAAATGCGAAATGGAGAAGGAAACTCACCTTTTTGATAATATTGCCCAGTTCTGACCCCTTCAACTTGTCACTGATGAGAGTAAGGAGGTACAGTGCAAGTACAGTGACATAATCAAATGTGCGCCTGTATTGTACACATGTCCATTCATCACTGTGAGAAGTTAGTATACATATATCTACCAAACAGCACAAATATACCCACATTTTCCCCAGAATCTTCTGGGCAGCAGTCTGGAGTGCCTTATTCTCCTCATTGGCCATAACTCAATCCTGGAGCAAACAGACTTGGAATATCTCCTTCAAGTCATAAAATGCATCCAGACTATATGGCATATATTTTGTGATCATGAGGCACTGCTTACATACAGCCATTGTCTCAGGGCTCTCATTAGGACTGTGGATCTTATCAGTATGAATGGAGATAGAGCTCATATTACTCACTTTGGTCTCTTCTTGTTCCTGCTATGCACCCAAAACAGCTGAATTAGTTATGGTCTTCTGAGCAGGATCTGAGATAATTGCAACATACATACCTTTTTTTTTTGGTGCTCTCCCCACCCTGATCATGAGGTGCATAGAGGACATCCACCTCAGGCTGATTCTCTCTGGCAGCTGTGTGGGGAGACATGATGATGCAACTAGAGAAAGAAGGCACAACTCAGAATCAGACTCATAGATACAATCTTATCTAATCTGAAGATTCTCATACTCCCTTTGACCTGATGAATAATTAACTGAATGCATGGCAACACCCTTCCTTTCCAGCAGAAGTGCTTGCTAGATGCTGTTAAGGCTTGTAAAACTCCTCTGTCTCTTCAAAATTAGATGTATGTTCACTTTTTTTGTTTTAGATGTGCACTAACACAATTCTTGTAGATTTATTACCATTAATGTGTCAGTAGAGATACTGATGGTATATAAATCACTTTTATGACCTCTTGAGTGATCTACCCACCTGAGACATGCCTATCAATGAGTGTATCTCATATGGGGCAATATTTGCAACTCACAAAAAGCTCTCCACCCATAAATCCCAGTGTAAACTTTGTCCCTCACTTACTGACAACATATTTCAACAGATACCTGCTGAAAAGCAGGCTCATTTTACATTCCCAAGTCCTGAGCTGCCTCTTATACCTGAATTTGGGCCAGAACTTCTGGTAGTTGATGTCCTGAATGCAGAGGTATGGACTTTCTCCTATGGTTACTATCAACTAATCCAGTTGTTAGATAGAAGTGAGTATGCCCCTATCATGGCCCCCATCACCCCCTCCTGTTTTATCAAAACAGTCAGGGTGTCTTATTTGAATGCCAGCATGTTATGACAATTTTCTGCCTGGCTCTGCTATATATCTGGCACATATGCCTGCCTCATCACACCAGCTAGTGATGTTAGGGTCTGGGCCCAGGCTTTGTAATATTAATTCTAATAGTATAACCCTAATCTTAATGAGTGTAATGGCCAAGATTAAAATATCATTAAGAGCTATAGCAAATGAGAATAAATAAAATAAAAAGAAGTTAAATAAAAATGAAAAATAGAAGCTATCAACCAGAGCTAAAAAATATAATGGAATGACATAAAAAAATGATTGACTCAGCAAAAGATAAGTCAGAAGAAGAGATAAATCCAAAAAAAAAAAAGAGAAAAATCACAACACTAATCACTATCTTCAGAAAACTCCAAATTCCAGTCTTTGCTCTTTTTATCCTTGTTTTTATCCTTCTTTTCATTTTCTTCCATCTCTTCTTCATTTTCCTCTTTTTCTATAGCTGTCTCCAATGCAGAGCAAGAAGCTGGCTCATGAAAGATAAGATCATAACTATACATGATATGTAAAATTTGAATGGCCTCTACAATGTCTGCTTTCAAGTAATTACAATGCTTGGTGATAGTTAGTGCAGCAGCAGAAAATGCTTGCTTACTAGAGATAAAGAAGGCGATAACAGCAAGATAGTCATGAGTAAGAGAAGCCCATACAGGATATTGCTGAGCATTTATCTAAGAAAATTTAAATATATTGTACTTACTTCCCACCATTGGCACTCTAGGTTAATTGAGGCACGTGATCCTCCAAGAGCATAGTCCATGCATGAGAGAGCAAGGTGGTGCAACTTTTTGTATCTCACCACCTCGCAGCCCAGCACACTGCACCCAGCTTCAGCAGGTTGCTTAGCCTTTCTTTGTTTTCACACTTGTTACACACTCTTTTACCTTTCAGTCTACACTCTTTTATTCCAATGAAAGATCCACATTTAGTGCTAATGCCGAACTATGAGGCCAAAGAGTATGAACAAGAGTGTCAACCATTCCTAGCTGCAGACTTGAACCTCCAACAAGCCATTGATACTCTCAGAAATCTGTGGATAGTCCAAAATGCCAAAGACAGAGAAGTCTGGCGCCATCATTAGCAGGAAGAGCAACTAGTGGCAGATGCAACCAGGGAATTAGAAGCCTAATGACAGACCCAGCAGGATGAAGAAGAAGCTCAAATGCTTAAAGAGGAAAAGAAGAAGAACAAAATCAAATTTGTGCTAATATCTGACATACCCATCTCCTCTGAACCCTTAATCCTGCCATCTTTAGTAGCTATTTGCAAGCTAAAAACCCATCAGTTTTGCGAACTATGGTACTTCACTAACACTGGTCTCAATAAGGCAGATTGTATTTCATCCTATGCAATAGATGACAATTCCCTCTCCATCATATCCGTGGCAGATGGCTCACACTCATTTGTTCCCACTGCATTTGCTTGTAACAAATCAGAAGTGGTGAAAGATGAGGACCTCACCTTCGAGCAATTTGGCCAAGCCACAGTATGTATGGTAAAATCCATGCTAGATGTCGGTTGGCAACCACTGCATGTCGACATGCATATCAAATTTTGGTCTTACATTGAGAACCATAACTGGCGGAACTCATGCATCCAATCTGAGCAGAGAGCGCTCCTCATTTACCAAGGCAACCAAAGATGGAAATGGCACATGATGATCGCAGGTCCTCAAGCCTTCAACCTTGCTTTAATCAACAAAAAAATCCTTGTGGACACGCACCATCACCTTGTGCAAAAGACCACAGTCGATCAACATAAGTTAATTCAAGCAGTAAGTCATTTGCACATTCATTTTGTAACTATGTTGTCCTCACTCATGATTTCTTTTTCCCTTTTTCCTTTCCCCCCCCCTTCTTGACTTTCACTTTATCGTCATGCATCCACTGGCCTCTACCATACACACATTTACATATGTCAACTGGTCAATACCACATGCATTTACCACATGTCACTGAATTTTTTCAAACACACAACCACTCACATCACTGGATGCCAAACTCCACATGCTTTCACATTCATTGCTATGTCATCGCGGCACTCCAGGCTTTAGAAAAGCTTATGCAACTCACTAACAGACAAGCTGCCCCAACACCAGCAGTGTTCAACCAGTTCACAGCATATGTGCATTCAGTGAGTGGTCAGAAATGCCCAGGATCGTCACCATCCATTGCCTCCAGCGATGCCCATAACAAGAAAGTACACCCATTTTACCCCGCTCAGCAGCAAAACCTACAACAAGTTGTCACAGACTTCCTCTCCATATGTGCAACCTGTCTGGGCAGACACCGGCATGACATCTTCCGCTGCGCCACCAGCCACACCTGGGATCACAAGCATGAAATGTTTGTGGAACACATTGGAATCAGACTGTTCACAAAGATGGGTAAACAACTTTGTGCCAAATGGCAAAAGGCCAGTGGTTGCACTGACACGCACCGACCACTCCACATCTGCTCTGGATGTGGCTCCAAATTGCATGGAGCCCAGAGATGTCCTCAAGTGCAGAACCCACTCCCCCTTGACCCCATACAGACCTGATGCTTGGGAACAAGCTCTCTGGGATGCAGACATTTTCTTTCATTTTATAAATATTCCCACAGGACTCTGCAACAGTTTTATTGTAGATTTTACAGTGATTTCGATTACACAATCTCCCCCTAATAACAAGTTGGTTTCCACATATGCCGAAGAGTTTCAGAATATACTAAGTTATGAATTAACTAAAGGCTGATACATTGGTCCTTTCTCGGAGTCAACTCTAACTTTGCTCATTGGTCCTTTCCAATCATCCCCCATCTCCATAATCCCCAAACCAGGTCACCTGGGTAAATTCAGAGTAGTCCAGAATTTCTCGTTTCCACACGAACTGTCCCACCTTTTCCCCAGCCTATCGGTTAACTCATTCATCAATTCGGTTGATTTCCCCACAACTTGGGGCAAGTTCTTCATTATACGCCTGCTCCTCTCACATCTGCCAAGAGGTTCAGAAATAGTGACTCAGGACATTGCAGAAGCATACCACACAATTCCACTACATCCCACCCAATGGCCAGTGGCAATAGTCAGGGCCTCATCAGATGTCTTCTATGTAGACACCTGTCTGGCATTCAGAGCCACACCATCTGCAGGTGTATACAGTCATATTGCAGATGCAGGTGCAGAAATCCTGCAAGCATTGGGCATAGGTCCAATCAACAACTAGATCGATGATCATATATTTGTCAGAATAAAATTGGAACATCTAGATGAGTACAACTGTTTCCGAGCCACCTGTGCATGTCACATCACTGCATCAGGAGGCATCAAACAGTCAGATAGTAGGCTGTGATTTGCAGGGGCTAGCACAGATGAACATCTCATAGAGGAATTCAACAAAGATTGCAGTTTTCCCATTAAAAACCTATCCTGCCAGTCGACCAGATCTCCACATGACATCTCCTTCACATACAGCCTGGCTGACATAGACACCATTTCACAACTATTGGGAATCCCATGGGAATGTTCCAAGGACCAGCCATTCACTGAATCCACCATTTACATCAGTTTCAAATGGGACCTTGCTAACCAGACAGTGGCATTAGCTCCAAGGAAAATTGTTAAGTACTTAAAGGTGATCCGGGAATGGAGATCTTGGTCGGGGCATGTGCTCAGAGACATCCAATTGATTTATAGCAAACTACTCCATATATGCGCAGTACTGCTGCAAGGGTGCGTGTATCTCACAGGTTTAGAATGGATGATAAGTGTTTGCAGCAGGAAACCATTTATGGCTCACTGACTGGTAAAATCCATAGAAGCTGAGCTAGATTGGTGGGTCAAACATTTGCAATGAGGCAGAGTGGCCCGTTCCCTAGCATCACCCCCTCTGCCACATGATCCCCAAGTGTATTCCAATGCCAACTCTAGCATGGGCATTGCTATTGTCATTGGAAAAAGATGGAGGGCCTGGAAACTCCACCTGGACTGGACATCCATCTGTGGTGCAGAACAAGACATCAGATGGGCAGAAGTGGTCAGAATGGAGCTACTTGTCCACACCCTCAACATTCTTCCCAATATACATGCTAACTACATTGTTCACGGAGACAACACCAGAGTGGTCAAAGGATAGTGGAATGGCCAATACTGCAATGTTGAAACCAATTGTCACGACCATGACTACTCTGCACCACTCCGCACGTACTCCGCTTGTTCCGCCCTGTACTTAGCCACTTTTCCCTTCCATTCTGACACTCTTGTACTATAGCTCCGACTCCGCTCCGACTGCGGTGCCAGTTGTTCCTAGACCGGTACCTGTCTCCATTCTCCGTCTCTCCATTCTCCGTCTCTCCATTCTCCGCGTACGCCACATTCTCGCTTAGTTACCCCTCCGCATGGTACCGTTCCTGTACCATGCGCTCGTACATACTGTACCGCCTCCGCACTCCTGTATATAAGTCCGACTCGCTGAGGACTTACTCCTCAGTTCGAATATTAAGTCTTTCAGTCTTCTCTTCTTCTCTGTCTATCTCCTCTTCTCTGTTCTCCCTCCCGTCTGACGGATTCTGTCTCCGTCCCTTTGACCCCCCCTCTGCCTGACCTCTGAAATACGAGGCCCCGGGATCGCCAGGGCGCAGCGCTCCACCTGAGTCGCTGAAGCCGAAGGCCTCACAACTCTGACCTTCGCCAAGTACCCCCTTCGCGCTCTCCTGTCAGAGATAGCAGTGGAGCGGAGCAGACCTTGACACCAATCACATTTTCAGATGCATCCATAATTTCATCACTGAAACTGATCGCATCGACGAAATATGCACAAGATATGTTGCTAGTGGAGACAATCCAGCAGATAGTCCCTCTCAAGGAGTCTACCCCCACTGTTCCCTCCTCCTTCCGCACATTACCCTCCCAACCCCCCTTATCCCTTTCCTCACAGATGTTGCAGACGATTTCAGATTTTCCAACCTCCCTATCATTCACAGGTCAACTCTCACTCCACACCACAGCACCCACGACAGCATATAGTACACAGTAGAGGGAATCAGACGGCTCAATATTAGCAGAAGGGACAAGGACGAGCTCATCTGTGGAGAATTCTATATCTAAGTATCTCACTATACCCTGTTTCAACAATCCGCTGCCATTGGCCACCAGTTTTTCAGACACACTCCCATCACTAGTCACAAGGGAGCATTCCTGCCCTTACTACCCTTTACTTACTCTGTTGATATCTCCATTTAGACCACACTGTCTGACACGAGACTAGCTCTGACTTTGGGTTCCTGACATTGAGCTGGACCCACATATGGCCCAACTAAGTGTAGTAGGTAATGGTTGCATGATAATGGATGAACAAGTGGATTGCATTCTAGATATGATCATGACATCCTGGACAGAGAAGACCAAAGAATCCTATGGCACTGGATTACTCATTTTCCATGTCTACTGCAATATCAACAATACGCCAGAACATCTTCAATGCCCAATCAACCAATCCCTATTGGCTGCTTTTATAGCCAGTTGCACAGGAGCTTACTCAGGTTCAGCAATATCAAATTTTGCTGCAGCTCTTCATGCATGGCACATATTGCACAGACAGACTTGGTTGATAAATGCAGGAGAGCTATGAGCGCTGCTAGAAGGCACCACGAGGCTTGCACCAGCATCATCCAAGGTTGCCAAAAGGTTCCCCTTCAAGCGAGATATGCTCTCTCTGTTTATCATGTATATGGATCTCAACTCGGCACAAGATGCTGCTATAATGGCTTGCATCGCCATAACTTTCTACTCTGTATCTAGATTAGGGGAATTCACTGTGTCGACCCTCAAAAAATTCCATTCAACCATGCATATCATCCCGGCCCACGTTGAGCACCTCCATGACCATAATGGTCTAGAGGTGATAAAGCTCAGATTACCAGCTACCAAATGCTTGGCATCAGGGGAAGATACTCAATGTGCCCCAATCCACCACATTACCAACCTGGTCATGTGGCTTGACAATCATCTCCATATCAACAGACCAGGCCCCAATGACCACCTTTTCACATGGCAACACCCCAGGGGTTTGCAACCTCTCACGAAAATGGAAGTAACCAAGTGCATCAAAGCCTTGGTGCAGCAGTATGAACTGCCGAATCTTAAAGGTCATAGCCTCAGAATAGAAGGTACTCTATACTACCTTTTGCAAGGGACCCCTTTTGATGTGGTAAAGACAATGGGCCGGTGGTCGGGAGAATCCTTCACTCTGTATCTGCATTGTCATGTGCTCATTTCAGCCCCTTACCTACACAAGAATCAAGACACTGCATGTCAATTCAACCATTTCATGATGCCACCCATGTACTGAAATGAGCCAGTTTCCTTCATTATGGGAGAGCTTAGCTGCACATGTCACAGGCTCCTTTATGATTGGGTATGCAGCTAGCTCCAGATATGGAAGCATTTCGGGCCAGAAAGCCCAAGGGCTTTCACCCATTCCCTGTCCTCATCGAGCATATCTTTAGTTACTCTGATCCTGTAAATTTCTACCTCATCTGACATTCATTGACCATAGGTGTTCGAAATTCATGGATGGATTACTGACATTGTCTCAGGAAGAGAATGGACAGAGTGAAGGTAGAGGTTAAATTTCTTTTTCCAAGGAGATTGAGAATTAATCTCATCCTCCTCAGAGACCTCACTCTCTTCACTAGTGTCATGACCATGACAACTCTGCTCTATTCCGCACGTATTCTGCTTACTCTGCTTCATACTTAGACTCTTTTCCTCTTCGTCCTGACACTCTGTATCAATAGCTCCAATTCCGCTCCAACTGCAGTGCCAGTTGTTCCTAGGCTGGTATCCAGTTCCATTCTCCATTTCTCCATTCTCTGTATATGCCACATTCTTGCTTAGCTTTCCATACCTCGCTTAGATACTCCTCCACATGGTTCTGCCTCTGTACCATGTGCTCGTACATACTGTACCACCTCCGCCCTCCTATATATAAGTCCAATCTGCTGAGGACTTACTCCTCAATTTGAATATAAAAGTCTTTTAGTCCTTTCTTCTTCTCTGCTATCTCCTCTTCTCTGTCCTCCCTCCTGTCTGATGGATTCTGTCTCCATCCCCTTGACCCCCTTCTGCCCAACCTCTGAAATACAAGGACCTGGGATCACCAGGGTGCAGCACTCCACCCTGAGTTGCTGAAGCTGAAGTCCTCAACCCTCCGACCTCCGCCCAGTACCCCCTTCATATGCTCTCCTGTCGGAGTTAGCAGCGGAGTGGACCTTGACAACTAGAGAGTTCTCTTAAAAGTATACCAAGCTTTTCCTTTTTTTTGCCAAGTAGCAGTTAAAGCTTTTTTCTGGCCATAAAGCTTATGAAAGTATTCCTGAAACTACATATATATTAATAAAGTCTATATATAAATATATTCTCTTACCAGCTTCTCAGTATCCTTTATTACTTTTGCATAGGACTCTTTCTTCCAATACTTTTTGAAATAGATATCCTTTTGAGTAGGATTAAGCACTATAAATTATTAAATAATATTCAAACCCAAACAAAAACTTACATATAACCATAGTATAAGCATCAGAGGCAGCTGTGTGATCATAGTATTTCACAATCTTGTTGATAGCTACATTTAGTCTATTATGAAAATCATGATACTTACATATAGGATGAGAGTGGGTTGACCAAGCCATACTATAAAAATATAGTAAAATCATGAATATAAATAATTAACTTACAGCTAATAGCTTAGCAAACAATTCCACTCTTTTTCATTCCTCATTTGTCAACTTGAGTTGATCAATCTTTTGCCTTTTAGCCAGAGTTTCTGCCTTTAAGCCTAGCTCATAGACAAAAGGATCCACAGCCTAATTCATATTAATATTAATAAAGATATTAAAAGAAAAACACTTACTTTTCTCTTCTTTTCTGCTCTATCAATCATCA
>JBBPMH010000144.1:0-18458 GCA_038090235.1 Pulveroboletus ravenelii | reverse complement strand
TGCTTTCTCTGAGCAGATGATCTGGTCTATGAAAACAAAACAATCATATATATATTCAGAGAAAGAAATAAAGACTTACCTTAACTGCAATTGCTCTTATCAAACCTATCTTATCTCTATAATCACCTTCAGATATAGTCAAATCATCCTTCTCTGGATTATAGAAGGGAGTTTGACTGTAGGTAGAAATAAAAGCTCTTGTAGCTAGATGAATGATATGGGCTAAGCATCTAAACTCTCATATAAATAAATAATTTAACATTGATCAAAAATATACCTAATACGATGCTTGCTTCTTACTTATGGCTTATTGGTATGAAGATAAATTCTTCTACCAAATTCTATTAACATGGTATTCATGTTAGAGATATTGCCACAAGTAACATGGCCAATCTATCCAATATATTAATATCAAACTTATTTTCTAGAATTATTTACCTTGTGTACCATTCCAACTCTTTCACAGACCTTGAATAGAGCTTGACCAAGTCTAGTACCATTATGAGCACTATTCATTTGAACAAAGCCCAAAATGGTGAATTGCAAAATCCAACCCTTATTCTGGGAGTTTTCAATCCAGTGCCCTGTAACAGCAAAATATGCATCAGCATTACTGGCTTGCCAAGCATTACAGGTTAAGCTAATCTTTTCAAGCACCATATTACTCTAAAAATAAACCAATTTAGATATATTACTTAATATTAGATCAGAAGGTGCTTTTTGAGATTTGTCATTTGCATCTTAAGAGACCAACAATCTCTTTACAAGCAATATGTCTGCTAGGTATGATAACCCCTTCAGCAGCTTTAGAAACAATATCAACCATCTTTTTAAAAGAAGAATAATCAAGGGCTTGAAGAGACTAGAATATAACAATATAAAGTTATCACTGAAATTTATAATATCAATAAGTACTCACTTGATTGGTATTAATAACCCATTCAATTGTAGCCTTACTGAAGGTTTTATGACTATAAGAGATCTTCTTCTCAGAAGCAGATAGCTCTTTGAGATATTCATCAAGAGATCTTTGCTTGAGATTACCAAGAACAATAGCTTTCTTTCTTTCCTTGACATCCACAGGAAGCATAGACTTGAAGTTATGGTGCTTACACCATTTATAGTATTCACCCTCATATTATTGTTAGTATACAATTATTTATATAACAGATCAATATACCTTATGTTTTGCTGCAAGATGACAATGGCAAGTGGAAGTATCTGCCACAAGTTCATGAGATTTTCCTGCTTTCCTATAAAAATATTAGTGATTGAAATAATTATATAATATCATACATTACCTGCACAATTCACAAGCCCTAACATGATGAGTCATGCTTCTAGTTATCACTGAATAGGGAGCACTAAAAAAAGCAACCACATTCTGAGTCTTGTTCTCATAAGAAGATTGAGAAGTTTTTATCTCTTGAATCTGGACATTATCCATAGAATCTGATTTCTCAGTATTAAATACTAAGAAATTGATAAAATATCTGCATTAGTCACATATTCATCTGATGATAGAGATACTTATACCATATGGACGCTTTGCTCTTGCTGAACACGTCAGCGAAGTCATGGTACTCTGGAGGAATTCTGGAGAGATCAACTGACTCGGGAGGAGGGTCTGCGGAGGTAGAGCAGAGGTCACTCTTCTTAGGGTGGATTTGTAGGCTAAACTGGGTGGAGCCCTGGAGTTGACAGGCCAGCGTGAAAGCAGGGGCACTGACAAATGTAATGGGCGGAGCCTTGTGTTCAGAGAAACTAGGTGGATCTGGGGTGACAGGGTCAGCCAGAGGAGAAAGGTCTGGAGGCTGTGGAGATGAGCTCAGATTTGCAGGCATGGGCTGCTCAGATGAGCGGAACGAGATACTGCTCAAAACCCAATCAATCAATGGATTGAAGCGGGTGAGCCAGTTGTGTCCTAGGACAAAAGAACAGGAGCCGTCCAGTGGAGTGACATATAACGTCATTGGGATGATGTTGCCAGTTTCGAAGTGGACAGAGAGGTCGATGGCTTGAGTGATCATGGAATTGGTTGTTCCATCGAAAAGTCGGAGTTGGATCAGGGGTATGGAGTAGGTTGAAAGACTGTGTTTATTGACAAACGATGTATCTATGAAACAGTCAGAGGAACCGGAATCTACAAGCGCAAGAAATGGAGGAATGTCCTGAACAATAAGGCTGACGGAGGGGATGAGGGAATGGGGGTCAGAAAGAGCGGATGCATTGAGTCGGATCTCCTTAGGTGCACAGGCAGGGTCAATGCAACCTCCAGACTGTGCAGAGTCCTAGAGGTTGCACTCTATTTTTTTGCCTCCGAGAAGGTCTCCAGTTTGGCTTCCGGAGTGGCAACCTTTGCTCCGCGGCCTGTAGAGGCCTTGGAGATGGACCTTGGGCAATCCTTGGCCATGTGCCCAGTGAGACTGCAGAACATGCACAGCTTCAGGTCAAAGCGGCGCTTGCACTCAACGGTGGTGAGCTTGCTGTCCTTCCCCAACTTAGAGGAGAGGTCGGGCTTTGGTGTGTCAGAGGTGGTGGACTTTCCCTTGGACTCCTTGGAGTCCTTGGAGCCACCGGAATTCTTAGAACCGCCAGAGTTATCTTTTCCGGAGGTGGAGAATTTGTCAGATTTCGACGAGGAGGGATTGGTGGAGGGCTTCTCCTGGCAGCTAACCTCGGACTTGCGCTCCCAATAGCACATGTCAATAGCCTGAGCGAGGGCACGGAGTTCGGAGAGGGTGGGGAGCTTCCTGACATGAGAGATCTCGTCTTTGATTCGGTTGGGGAGGCTGTTGTAGAAGTGGTGCCAGAGGGCACCTTCTCCATATCCTCGGATCTGCGAAGCAATATGGTTGAACTCAACCACATATTTGTTAATACATTGGGTGTCCTTCATAGACAGGTGGTCGAGTTGGTGCTCTGCATCTCTGACAGGGTTGTGTGGGCCAAAATTGGTTTGGAGTTCTAGGACAAACTCCCAGTAGTTATCTATCCAGAGCGGACAGAGGTCCAGATTGTTGTCAAGGAGGAGATCCAGCTCGAACCATTCCAGTGCCATCCCCTTCAGGTAGGACTGCACAAAGGTGACTTTAGCGTAGTCTGTGCGGAAGGCCTTTGGGCAGTCCTGGAAATTGAGTTCGCACTGGACCAAGTAGGTCCAGAGCTTCTGGGGTTCAGTTCTGTTGAACTGGTCTGGCTCACGGACTTTAGTGTGGGGGGTGCTTTCAGCAGGGCAGTGGCAAGAGAAGCAGGCTAGACCACAGATGGCATTGGTGAGTAGGGCGAGGGTGTCACGAGGCACCTGCTCGTCACCACCTTCGTCGCCATCTTCTTCGTCGTCGCTTTTGTCGGGGGCAAGGTCTGGGAAGTTGGGGTCATCATTGGAGGAGTCACCTCTGGGACCACCCAGACCGTCTGGACCAGGCCTGTTTTGAGGCATGCAGGGAGGCCACACCTCTGGGGGCTGAGGAGGTTCATCATCTGGGAGTTGGATGATGCGAGCATCGGGGGTTGGAGAGTGATGAGGGGCGCGTCCTTGAGAGGCGGATGCAGGTGTATGGTGGGCAGAAAAACTGTGGAATTGGTTGACAAGGGCGGGGCCCCAGTGACTGCTGGTGAACATGCTCAAAGGATTGAAGCGTGGAGACAGAGGTGGGTTTGCATCTATGGCACAGGAGCGAGATCGTGTGACATGGGTGGCCATGGTAGGCATACGGGTTTGGACTTTGTTAACAGTAGGGAGTTCAAATATACTGTTAAGAACAAAACTCCGAGGACAACTCTGGAACTCCAGAGTTCAAACAGGGCTTCAGCTTCACCATATGTGGTGCATCTTTGTCACAAGTCCGGTTGCCCTGAATTTATGGAGGATTGGGCGAAGGATCAAAGGGGACCTTATTGCAAGCAACAGAGGTCAGAAGAGGGGTTAGAGAAGAGCCGTCAAGGCTCAAGCGGAGGGTCAGAGAAGACGGGGAGTGTCTTAGTTGATATTCGAACTGAGGTATCTACAACATGATACGGAGTCTTATATATGGAGGGGAAGCACTGGTACAAGGACCGGTAACTCAGAGCCAGAGGCGGAGTAGTACAATGGAGCTGTGCTCCAGGGTCGGAGGGGCTATGAAGAGAGACGGGCAGTGTACAAGGTAAGCGAAAAATGGAACATAAGTAGGAATTACTAAGTACAAGGTCTGGAGGATCTAGGGTGTGCGCTCATCGAGAATGCACCGGAGTTCAAGGAAATGGGGCCAGAGTTGGATCTGGAGTTAGGAGTTGCGCGGGATATGACAGTAAAATGTAACACTAGTCTGACAGATTCTGTCTCTGTCCTTTGACCCCCTTCTGTCTGACCTCTACAATATAAGGACCCAGGATTGCCAGGGTGCAGCGCTCTGCCTGAGTTGCTGGGGCCAAAGTCCTCACCCCTCCAAACTCCACCCAGTCCCCCCTTTATGTGCTCTCTGGTCAGAGTTAGCAGTGGAAGTGGAGTGGATCTTGACAGTATATTTGAACTTCAACTGTTGATCCCATCACTTACTATGTCCCACACTATTCAGACCTATTCATGCTCTCATGTGCAGGAAGTTGTTCTGATTTCCATTCTCACCAATCTCCCTGATGAAGAGCCTTATATGCTGGGTCACATCAACTCTGGCACAGGCAACTTCCTTTTATTCTCTCACTGCACTGCTCCAGATGAGCTGGCAGGTGACCCTCACACCCAAATATTGTCCATACATCACCCTCTGCCTAACCCACCTCCATCAGACCTGGGAAATGACCCAGACCCTGGTGACAGTAGCAGTGGCAATGACAATAACAATAATGACAATAATGATGATGAAGAAATCCCTATTAGGGATCTATTCACACCTCCAAATTCTGATCCCACTCCACTAGTTACTTTGGCAAAAGCCATCAAGTCCCTAGCCAAATCAAACAAATCTGACAAGTTCTCATCAACCACCCAAACCAAGGTCCACAAGCCTGACATGTTTGATGGCATGGACCAGAAGAAGCTCTGCACATTTCTGGTACAATGTGAGCTAAATGTCCAGGACTGCCCCAAGGTATTCCAGACTGACCTGACAAAAGTCACCTTTGGGCAGTCATACCTCACTGGTATGGTGCTTGAGTGGTTTGAGCCTGATATCCTCAACTCTTACAATGACAATCTCTGTCTTGTCTGGATGGATGATTACTATGAGTTCATCTGCAAACTCCATGAGAACTTCAGTCTGCATAACTCCATTGGCAATGTGAAGCACTGCCTAGACAGTCTGGTAATAAAAGACACCTAGCAGATGAACAAGTACATTGTTGAGTGGTGAGCCAAGTCTGTGACTATGGGTCTGGGGCCCTCTGCCACATTTTCTATAATGGTGTCTCTGATCATATCAAGGATGAGACACTAGGTACTAGGAGCACAAGTCAGAACTCACCTGCCAGACCAAGCCTGCTCTCTCCACCTTGTCCAAGTCAGATTCCAAACCATCTGCCAACTCCTCATCCTCCAACTCCTGAACCTCTGGCTCCAAGTCAACCTTGCAGTTGACTTCCTCCAAATTCTTCGCCTCTCTGTCAACACCCAAAGTGTTCTCTGCCAACCCTTCTCACCTCAGCAAGGATGGGAAACTGACCAAGGAGGAGTGCCAGTGGTGCTTCAACAACAAGCTCTGCTTGTTCTGTGCTGAGCCTGGCCATACTGTGAAGGAGTGTCTGAAGTCAACCTCCAAGGCAGTGAAGGCTAAGGCTGCCACAGTTGCTCCATCTGCTGATGCAATCACTTTTGCCAAGAAGGTAAAAAAAATAGTCAGCAGTCTCTGAGACTCCACACAACTTGAAGACCATGTTGACTCCAGCTGTGCCCTCATGAAAGTTTGTCTTAATGCATTTGCTCTTTCTGACCTGAACTCTTTGACTTTGCTTGTTGATATTATATCTCCTTCCATCTCCTCTGTTTCCACCTTAGTCAATTCTGGTTCCACCCACTGTTTCATAGACTCTGCCTTTGTGAATAAACACTTGCTTTCCACTTACTCCATTCCCTTGCTTCAACTCTGCCTTCTCAATGGAACATTCTATGTCACTCCATTAGACTCCTCTTGCACTCTAGTCCTTGGACATATCTGGCTTACCCATCACAATTCATTGATTAACTGGGTACTGGGCTATATCAGTTTCTGAACAAGCTTGTAACAAGTGCCAATACCCCAGGTATGTATCTCCCTTTGAGATTTTCCACCACCTGTTTCCAACAGCATGCCTGGCTCCTCAACTCCATTCTTTTCTGACATACCTGCTCCCTGAATCTTCTTCATCAATACCATAGCCTACATTTGCATATGCAAGTTTGAAGGAAGCTCACAATTTACCATATACCTCTGCCCTGAAGACCATATGAAGCTCCATGCAGCTACCCCTGCATCTCTATCACCTCCCCCAGATCTCTCCAGCATCCCTTCAAACTATCACAATTTCACTGACATCTTTAGCAAGTCCAAAACAACTGAACTCTTTCTGCACTGAGAATTTGACCTTAAGATTGATCTAGAGGAAGAAGCTTCTTCTCCCCTAGGTACCATCTATTCTCTCTCCCCAACCAAGCTTGAGTCACTCTATTAGTTCCTTGACAAGCACCTTAGCTATGGCTTCATCTGAGAGTCTAGCTCTGCCTACAGAGCTCTAATTCTTTTCATTCACAAGAAGGTTGGCTCACTCCATCTGTGTATGGATCTCCATGGCCTCAACAAACTCACCAAGAAGGATTGCTACCCTCTCCTGCTTATTTCTGACCTCTTAGAGACTCTATCCAAGGCACACATCTACAACAAATTTGATCTCTGCCACACATACCACCTGGTCCATATTACTGAAGGTGATGAGTGGAAGACTGCCTTCCACACTCACTACAGTTCCTTTGAGTGGTGCATCATGTTCTTTGGACTCACCAATGCCCCCATGGCATTTCAGAGGTTTGTGAATAGCATTTTCAGTGATCTTCTCAATGTCTGCATTGTTATCTACCTCAATGACATTCTCATCTACTCCTCCAATGTTGAGTCTCACAAGAAGCACATCTGTGAAGTCCTCCAATGCCTCCATAAGCATGGCTTGTATGCCAAGCCAGAGAAATTCAAGTTCCATGCCAACTCTGTTGAATATCTCAGATTCCACCTGTCCACCAATGGCCTCTCCATGTCCTCTGACAAGGTCAAAGCCATCTCTGACTGGCTGGAACCTCACAAGGTAAAGGACATTCAGCCCTTCCTCAGATTCACCAACTTTTACCATTGTTTCATTCATAACTCCTCTGACATTGTCATTCTGTTCACTCACTTAACCCACAAAGATATTCCCTGGAAATTCAATGACAACTGTTGCTCCACTTTCAATGCCCTCAAGGCTGCCTTCATCTCTGTGCCCATCCTTATCCATTGGGTGCCCAATGCCCCCCTTATCATCAAGACTGACATCTTTGATTATACCATTACAGGCACTCTCTCTATTATCTGCTCTGATAATGAGGTCCACCCTGTTGCCTTCTTCTCCTGCATGCTGATCTCTCTGAAGTTGAACTACAATACTCACAATAGGGAGCTCTTGGCCATCTTCAAGGTCTTTACCTACTAGCACCATTACCTCAAAGGTTCTGCTTTCCTGATTGATGTGGTTACTAACCATAAGAATTTGGAGTATTTTACCTTTTTCAAACTCCTGACCCAGTGGCAGGCCCACTGGTCAGAGTATCTCTGTCAGTTTGTCAAGAACAGGTCTCTGAGGGTAACTCTGGAATTCCAGAGTTTCAACAGGGCTTCGGCTTCACTGTATGTGATGCACCTTGTCACAAGTCTGGTGCCCTGAATTTACAAGGGGGTTGGGTGAGGGTCAGAGTGATCTTGTTGCAAGCAATGAAGGTCAAGGAAAATCAGAGAAGAGCTATCAAGGCTCAAGCAGAGGGTCAGAGGAGAGCAGGAAAATTTTAGTTGATATTTGAACTGAACTATCTACAATAAAATATGGAGTCTTATATATGTATGGAGGAGAAACACCCATTTAGTCTAGCAATGTCATGGTAACTGATGGGACCAGAGCTGTGCTCCTAAGCAGAGCACAGAATTGGAAGGGGCTATGAGGGAGATAGGTGGTGTACAGAATAAGTGAGAAATGGAAACATAAGTACAGTAAGGTGAAATTAGCTAACTACAAGTCCAGAGAATCTAGTGTGCATACTTGTTGAGAATGCACCAGAGTATAAGAGAAACAGGTCTGGAGTTAGATCTGGAGGATGGAGTTGTACAGGATATGACAGTATCCCCCCTCTAGGCCTGAACCCCTGAAGGCTATTAGCAAGGACAATGTGGAGTGCAGTGTAGTGTGGAAACTGGATGACACAATGCAAAGTGCAAATAGAGTTTGAAATGTCTGTATAAGGTTGGGTACTGTCAAGGTCTGCTCCACTGCTAACTTTGACAGGAGAGCACATAAAGGAGGTACTGGGCGAAGTTCAGGAGCATAAGGACTTTAGCTTCAGTGACTTGGGGTGGAGCACTGCACCCTAGCGACCCTGGGTTCTCATATTTCAGAGGTTGGGCAGGAGGGGTCAAAGGGGATGGAGATGGAATCCATCAGACAGGAGGGAGGACAGAGAAGAGGAGATCACAGCAAAGAGAAGAAGACTTCAAGGGACTTTAATATTTGAACTGAGGAGTAAGTCCTCAGTGAGTTGGACTTATATACAGGAGTTTGGAGGTGGCACAGTATATATGAGAACATAGCATTGGAGGTGGATCAGAGAGGCAAAGTAAACTAAGCAAGGAATGTATCATAATGAAGAATGGAGAGATGGAGTATGTAACTGGTTACCAGCCAACTACTGACTGGCACTGCAATTGGAGCAAAGTCAGAGCTATGGTACAGAAACAAGAGAGAAGGAAAACATCTAAGTATGAGAGTGGAGGAAGTGGAGTGGGTGTGGAGTCAAGTGGAGTTGTTACAGTCATGACAGGTACAGTGGTTTGTTCCTGCTTTTCTCCCAAACTTTTATCATATCTGACATCCACCTTCAAATCCACACCTGGCCTAATGAGCAGCTCACCAAGCATAATGACGATGACAACACCATACTCATGGCTAAATTTGTGGAGTGACACTGACATGCACAAGAGAAGAGGGCAGTGAAGGAGCAGAGAAAGAAGGAGGCTGAGGCCAAGGAATGGTGCAAGGTCATGAAGGAGGCAGTGAAATGCAGAGCAAAGGAGGTGCAATGCCAAGAGGAGAAGGCAAGGTATAAGGAGAAGGAGGAGGTGCATGAACAGGTGAGTGGTCATCACCTAGTGACACCACAACTGATCTTTGGCAGGCCCAGGAAGTCCAGAGTGTGCAGGGCTCTGGAAAAGGCAAGGAGTGCATGTGCTTGCAGTGCAGCAGGACATGGCCTGAAGTGTGTGCCTGGGCTGGGCAAATCAACATTGTGCATGGAGTGCCAGGTGGCCCAAGTACAGTGTGAGCAGGCCAGAGAGAAAAAAATGGAGCAGTGGAGGAAGTGGGTCAAGAGCAAGGTGAAGGTGCTACAGAAAAAGAAGGCATAAACAGAGGTTGCAGACTTGAAGGAGCTGGAGGAGAGTGGGGAGAGTGCAGGCATGGAGGTCATGTGGGAGAAGGAGGTAGGAGGTACAGTGTGTTACATTTCATTTCATTTCTTGTTTCTTTGTCATCTATTTGTCATTGAACATTAGTCTTCTCGTCTGATACGAGAGAATCAGACTCGTAGCCCCACTCTTAGTCATTGAGCCCCTTCTGCTATTCACCGACTTACTCATACACTTACCGATCTTTGTTTCTTCTTCATTGTTCTTGTCTTCCTTTGTTTCTTCTCTGTGTACTATATAAACTCGCTCATAGGTCTACTTGTCCCCTAGCTTAGACCTACTCAGCAATATACCTAGTGTCATCCCCTCTCATGTCTTCACTCTACACTTGAGTGAGCACTCCGCTCATACCCTTGTTCCTCTGCTAGCAATCACTAGGCAGAACTCTTGACCTTAGAACTATCGTCAGCTGTCACTGGACAAACCCTTGACTCTGCAGATTGCAGGCTACATCCCTCATCTTCATCTCACTGTAGCATTTTGCTAACAGCTCTTCTCATCCTCAACACTTAGCTGAGTCCATGTTTGACCCTTCGGGATCAAGTGTAACAAAAGGTCTAAGCTCTATAGTTGCAGCTAGCACCGTCTAAGCTGCCAACATTTCCTCCAACCGTCAAATCCAACGTCCCTCATTGTTGCGACAACCCCAGTCGCCACAGGCACCCCAACCCCACCAACCCTTGTTTTTTGACAACCTTCTTGGACCTGCCTAAGAAACTGCTAGAGACACCGACGATTCAGATCTTAACCCATAACTGGGTGAAGAACATCATTCACCATCCCCTGACATTCCCATCACCTCTGTTGCTGAACAACAGGAGGATACCAACCTTGCCCAACGTCTCTCTGCCAGACTCTCCCTCCTGAGAGAACTAACTCCCCCATCCCCAATTCCAACCATCTGATGACCAGTCTATCCTCACTTAGAAACCGAGGAACTATGCTGGAAAAGAGACGAGTGACATGCCAGAAAAGGACAACCACCCTATAGACCACCAACCCCACCACCGTTCCCCCGCCTCCTATCCCCTATGTCTAATAAACCCACCAAATTGCATCTCTCCAGACCCAAGAAATATGACAGAACCTATGCCAAAGCAATCCCATGGCTTAACTCCATCAATATCTACCTCTTGATCAACAAAGAAATCTATAAGGATGATGAAAAATGAATTGCCTTCGCTCTCTCCTTCATGACCAAAGGGTCAGCCATAGTTTGGGCCAATACTTTCCACACCAAATTCTTGGCTAACAGAAAGTTCGGGATCTGGGTTAAGTTTGTAGTAGAATTCAAAAACATATTCAAACACAAAGACACCAAAGCCCAGGCCATCCATTGGTTAATGCACACCAAAATCCAAAAAACTGAGGACCTCAACACCTACATCGCTGAATTCAAAAACCAAGTAGCCATCAGCAGAATAACCAAGGAAGATGTCCTCATCTCTTTCTTTACGGAAGGTATCCCAGAGAACATCTGCCAGTGGGTCTTCACTATAGACTTCCTCCCGGAGAAAATAGAAGCTTGGTACTCTAAAGTGGTGCATTTCATCACCCACTGGGAACAAGCCGATGTCTTCAGTTCCGGAAACTGAACCAAATTCACTTATTTCTCCCAAACAAAGACCACCACTCCCACCCGAGACCCCAATGCCATGGGTGTAGACATCATTCAAGTAGGCAAGCTAACCCCTGCCGAAAGAAAACATTGCTTCGAAAAGAAGCTTTGCTTCCGCTGTTGTCAACCTGGACACATGTCCAACAAATGTCTGATGTTCTCTAACAACAAGAACCTCCAACCTCATCAAGTGAAGAGAGTAAAAACTGATGACCTCCCAAAACTTCAGGAGGTCGAAGACAACAAAGAAGACAAAGGGGAAAATGTGAAAAGAGTTACATTTGGAACTTGGGATTCGTCTTTTTAGAAGGAGAAGTTCCCCTAATGCAAACTTCTCCCAATGCTCATGTATTAGTAGCAAGGAAATCGAAAGCAATCATTTTCCCTATTATCCTTGTGCCTAAAACAAAAGACATTAGTACCCGCACCGTTCTTGACTCTGGAGCAAGCTGCTCTTGCATTGACTGGGAATTTGCCAGAAAACACTGACTCCCAATGACCCGACTCTGTCGACCTATCCCAGTATGAAATGCCAACTTAACCCCAAACCGATGTGGGGAAATAAAATTCACTGTTACCCTAGACTTCCACTTAGCTGACCTCTGCTACTCCGAGGAATTCAGTGTAATGCATCTTGGGAACACCCCGGTCATATTAGGAATGACCTGGCTAAAGATAGCCAACCCTGCCATCGACTGGCCGATGTACACTCTATCTCTCCCAATCTCTGAATCCCTACCAGAGAGTGGACCCAGAGGATCCCCTCAGGGAAAAACCAAATCCTGTGTTGGACAAATGGCTCATGGAACACACCGCCTAAAAGAAATCTCATTCCAACTCTTACCAAATATGACACATTGACACTGACGAGAAATGGGATAAAGATCTCTATGTCTACCTAGACTATAACAATGGTGGATGGTTTCCCACTCATTCTGAATGGAAGGCTTGGGAAGAATCAGAGATGGTCAGGAAACTCACCACAGTGACTGACCTCACCATTCATGCACTCCCTGAGAAGAAAACCACGGTCCTTCCCCCTGAATTTGCCAACTTCACGTCAGTGTTTGCCAAAGAATCTGCTGACCATCTCCCTTCATCCCGACCTTATGACCACCCCATTGAGCTGGATGAAACCTTCAAGCCAAAGTCTGCCAAAGTCTACTCCCTCACCGAAGAAGAGAAGAAGGCCACTGAGGACTTCCTCAAAGAAAACCTTCATTCCAGTAAAATCTGCCCATCAAAATCTGCCCAATTGTCCCCTTTCTTCTTTGTTAAAAAGAAAGATGGGAAACTCCATCCCTGTCAAGACTATTGATACTTGAACCAACACACCATTTGTGACACTTACCCCCTTCCCCTAATCTCTGACCTCGTGGATCGCCTGCAGGGAGCCAACATATTCACCAAGTTTGATGTTCGATGAGGCCATAACAACATTCACATCAAAGAGTCTGATTGCTGGAAGGCAGCCTTTGTGACACATAAAGGACTCTTCGAACCAACCATAATGTTCTTCGGTCTCACCAACTCCCCTGCCACCTTCCAATGTTTCATGAATGATTCATTCCATGACCTTATTGCTGAAGGATGGCTCATTATCTATATGGATGACCTTCTTATCTTCTCTCCCAATGAGAAAACCCACATTGAATGAACTTGCCACATTCTCAAACGCATGAAGGAACTTGATCTCCACCTGAAGCTTGAAAAATGTGAGTTCGCTACAGACCAAGTGGAATACCTTGGCATGGTAGTCAAACCCGGCGAGCTGGCCATGGATCCTGTAAAACTAGCAGGAATTGCGGAATGACCTACCCCTACCAAAGTAAAAGATGTCTATTCCTTCCTTGGCTTCACCAACTTCTACTGATGGTTCATCCCCAGCTACTCTACCATTTCCCGACCCCTTTTAGATCTCACAAAGAAGGATCACCCTTGGGTTTGGTCAGCTGACTGTGAAACCACCTTTTATGCCCTCAAGAACACCTTCCTTGCCAAACCTGTCCTCCAACTACCTGATCCTACCAAACCCTTTGCCATTTCCACCAACACTTCTAAATGGGCAACTGGTGGAATCCTTCTTCAACCCAATAGCAATGGCGACTTGAAACCATGTGCCTACTTGTCATAATCCCTCTCCCCCACAGAAAGGAACTATGATATCTATGACTGTGAACTACTTACTATTATCCGAGCTCTCAAAACCTGGCGCCACCATCTTCACGGTTCCGCCTTTCCTGTTGATGTCCTCACTGACCACAAAAACTTGACCTACTTCCGTGCACCACATAAACTCAACCACCACCAAGCTTGCTGGCTCCTTGATCTTGCTGACTTTGATCTTAAATTCACCCATGTTCTGGGTTCCTCTCTTGCCACCCCTAATGCTCTCTCTTGCCACCCTGATCACATTAATAGTGATGATGACAACAACATCAATGTTACCCTACTCCCCGCCGACCTCTTTATCCATCTGATTGATGCTGACCTCTCCAACAAGGTAGCAAACTCCTCCACCGCCGACCCCCTCATTCTCAATGCTCTCCATGCACTTGAGGGCACTGTCCCTCTCCCAATTCCACTCCCATCTCTCTGACTGGAAGTTTGATGCCAGTATTCTTACCTACCAGGGATGCGTCTACTTGCCAGAACCCCTCCACCATGACATCATCTCCCATTGTCATAACCACCCTTCCGCCGGTCACCCGGGCTTTCTGAAAACCCACCAGCTAGTCTCTCGTGATTACTGGTGGCTGGGCCTTGCCTTTTTCATTCACAATTATGTCCAGGGCTGTGCGCTGTGCCAGCAATACAAGGTCAACACCCACCCTACTGTTGCCCCCCTCACCCCCATCCCATTCTCCTGCACTCACCCCTTCCAGCAGATCTTCTGTGACCTGATCACAGATCTCCCGCTCTCCGGGGGCTTTGACAGTCTCTTGGTTGTGGTTAACCATGGGCTTACTAAGGGAGTGATTTTGTGCCCAACTAAGAAATCCATCACCACCAAAGGAATTGCCCACCTGTTCTTTCATAAGGTATACACCAGATTTGGTCTTTATGACAAAATTATATTGGACCAAGGCCCCCAGTTCGCCTCCAAATTTGCCAAATCCCTAGCTTCTCTCCTTGGATACTCCCTAGCCCTCTCCACTGCCTACCACCCCCAAACTGATGGGAAAACCAAACATGTCAACCAGGAAGTCAAAACCTACCTTCAGATCTTCTGCTATGACAATCCAATTGCCTGGGCCGACCATATTCCAATGGCAGAATTTGCTCACAATCACTGACCTCACTCGGTCACCAGCCAATCACTGTTTTACCTCATGATGGGATATGAACCAAAATCTCTTCCCACAATCATCTCCAAAACCCCCCTTCCTACTATCAAATCATGACTAAAAGTCCTATCTCACATGAGAAACAAAGCCTTGGCAGCACATGAATTGGCCCACCAAGTGATAAAATCCAAAAACACATGAGATTTTAATCCATGGAAACAAGGAGATAAGGTATGGTTGGAAGCCTGGAACTTAAAAATTCCCTCACCAGCCCTAAATTTGCCCCAAAACGGGAAGGACCCTTTGCTATCACAAGGGTCTTATCATCTATCTCCTATGAACTCCAATTCCCTTCCACATGGAAAATCCACCCTGTGTTCCATGCCTCCCTTTTATCTTCCTATCATGAAAACAATGTATATGGATGGAACTTCCCTGCTCTACCACCGGACTTAATAGAAGGAGAAGAAGAGTACGAAGTTGAAAAAATTGTATGTCACTGTGGAACTCCACCCCATCAGCAATACCTTGTCCGATGGAAAGAATACTCAGCTGAAGAAGACTTGTGGATTTCAGAGTCTGAAATGAACAATGCTCTGCTTGTCCTACAAGCATATAAACACTTCCACCCCAAGGTCTTCTCCCAACCTGCTTCCCACTCAATTAACCTAATGTCCACTGGACCAACCAACTGTCCCCATGCCACCTTTTCCCTCGTACCCACTAGACTTATCATCTGGACTGCTCCTCCTTCTCCACCAGGTGGAGCAACAAATATTGAGAGCCTTTTGCCTACTCCACAATTACTAGCAGGCTCTGATAATTCTATTAATCATGTTCAACAGGATAACAGACCAGCTTCCAGACCTCCTGGAACCATTTCCAAACCCATCTCCTCCCCCACCTCCGTAACTCTATCCTCTCCAGTTGACTCCCCTGCCCACCTTGGAACATTCTATCCCACTATCAGCGAATGGAGGATTCTCCACCATGCCCATGATGACAGGATTGTTCCTCCTTTGGTCCCCATCTATGCCCAATGTCTTCACGATGACCTCCCTGATAACCATTACTGTAACCTCCTTATGACTCATCTCAGGAACCCCCACCTTGCCATCCCAATGGACAATGATCTCACCTCTGGTTCCCCCCTCACCTCCCTAACCAACGCGTTCCTGGAAGTCTGTCACCTGGACCTATTAATCAATTCACTTAACTCCCACTCCAATCTGATTGTTGCAAAACACTGTCTCCACTCCATCTGGGCCATCCTTCATGGACACTTAGGGTCTATCAGATACCAAATGGGTTTGGGCAAATACTTAGTGGACCTTGACTGCTATCTCGCTGAGAAAGCCAAACTTAACTGCTCCTGCTACCACCACTCTGTCACCACCCACTTTACTGACCCCAGACACTATAAAACTCCCTCCGCTTCCTCTTCCCCCCTCAATCCTGAGGAACTGGTCGTTTTAGAGAAAGAGGAACATTCGTACTGGGAACAACACCCTTGGCCCCTTCCCGTGTCCCATCTTTTTTATAACCAGGCCTCCTTTCACTGCCGTTGCTTAGGGCATGTACAGATCAACTGTGAACTGTACAAATGCTTAACTTGTCACACATGGGCCCCTGGACACACCCAATACCAATGCACGACCATGCACCGTCAGGCGAACGTACCTCAGTGTATCCCTCTCAGGGTTGACCTGACTAGCATCCAGACCCCATGTCACCCTTTGGCCTCTTTTTGTTCCTCCTCTAATAACTCCCATCATCCCACACTTCCCCCCTCTCCACCATCACCGTTACCCTCCCTCTCACCAACTCCACTGCCAGAGGCCCTTTCGTATATGCCCTTGTAGGTGCTCTGGAAGTCCCATCCCTGTTCCTCCCTCTCGTGCAGACTCTCCTGACGATGACCCTTTCACTGCCGAAGCCTACAGCAACATGACTGGCTTGCCGGGGTATAGCTATAGGGAATTTTAAGAAGTCGACAATGTCTCCTTGCCTTAACATGGGGGTAATGTTATGTTTCATTTCATTTCTTGTTTCTTTGTCGTCTATTTGTCATTGAATATTAGTCTCTTCATCCAATTCTCTCATATCAGACTCGTAGCCCCACTCTTAGTTATCGAGCCCCTTCTGCTATTTGCTGACTTACTCATATGCTGACCAATCTTTGTTTCTCCTTCATTGTTCTTGTCTTCCTTTGTTTCTTCTCTGTGTACTATATAAACTCGCTCATAGGTCTACTTGTCCCCTAGCTTAGACCTACTCAGCAATATACTTAGTGTCATCTCCTCTCATGTCTTCGCTCTACACTCGAGTGAGCACTCTGCTCATACCCTTGTCCCTCTGCTAGCAGTCGCTAGGCAGAACCCTCGACCTTAGAACTATTGTCAACTGTTGCTAGACGAACCCTTGACCCTGCAGATTGCAGGCTACGTCCCTTATCTTTGTCTCACTGTAGCATTTTGCTGACAGCTCTTCTTGTCCTTGACACTTAGCTGAGTCCACATTTGACCCTTCGGGATCAAGCATAACACAGTGGCTCAAAAAACTGTCTGGATATTTGCATATTTTGCACTAAGTGCAATGCCCTGTGAGAAATACTAAGTATAACCCTAGTATGTGAGTGTACCAAATAGCGTACTACCTCTTGGCTTTCTATTGGTCCACGATTTAAGAGATCTGGATATGATCTGATGAAATGGGAGCTATTTCAAAACCATGACTCATTTGCACAGTATTTTGACTTTATGTATATCTGAGTTACATATATTGGATCCTAGAATATCATAACATGATTATATACATCTGGAAATTGTTCTATTATGTCACCATTATGTAAATGAGTATCAGATAACATATATAACACCCACTGTTCCATATTTATTTGCTTATTTTCACTATAAAACTTATTTCTACCTTCTAGAAAAAAAAAGTTATATTTTTCACCTTTCTTGATCTTTTCTCTAGGATAATTTCTGCCCAGCCTGTCCTATAGAAGTCTACAGCAGTCCTTGTTCTTCAGAAACTCTAGCCAGAGAAGCATAAACATCATAGGAGCCATTTACTTGTATTAACAGAAAGGCTATTATTTAGAAAATCATTACTAGCAAGGCCAAAAGTGTAATTCAAGCCATGTAATCTATCATTTTCATCACTTATACTCTTTTATTTTCCAAGACAGTGATAAATGCTATCAAGAACACTTTATTAAGGGTTGTGATAAAGAAAAGAAAAGTCTATACTTTCTAGTAATTATTAGAAAAGAGGATTAGCCATTGCTTTTAAGTACCAGGATTGAGTTTGAAGGGACTAAAAACTAGTTATATGGTAAGACAAGACAACTATATATAGGATTGGGTCAGATAAGCAAAAGTATATATATAAAAGTTTGGAAAATAACTAATTACTAGAAAGATTATAAATATAATTAAGTTTGGGGCAGGTTATTGCTGGTGTACAATTGCATGGGATGGAATATGGTTGGGGTTCTGATATAAATGATAGAATTGATGAATTACATGGCTTGAATTACACTTTTGGCCTTACTAGTAATAATTTTCTAAATAATAGCCTTTCTGCGAATACAAGTAAATGGCTCCTATGATGTTTCTGCTTCTCTGGCTAGAGTTTCTGAAGAACAAGGACTGCTGTAGACTTCTATAGGACAGGCTGGGCAGCAATTATCCTAGAGAAAAGATCAAGAAAGGTGAAAAATATAACTTTTTTTTTCTAGAAGATAGAAACAAGTTTTATAGTGAAAATAAGCAAATAAATATGGAATAGTGGGTGTTATATATGTTGTCTGACACTCATTTACATAATGGTGACATAATAGAACAATTTCCAGATGTATATAATCATGTTATGATATTCTAGGATCCAATATAT
>JBBPMH010000143.1:0-46415 GCA_038090235.1 Pulveroboletus ravenelii | reverse complement strand
ACCTTCTAGAAAAAAAATGTGATATTTTTCACCTTTCTTGATCTTTTCTCCAGAAAAATTGTTGCCCAGCCTGTCCTATGGAAGTCTACAGCAGTCCTGGTTCTTCAAAACTCTAGCCAGAGAAGTATAAATATCATAGGAGCCATTTACTTGTATTAACAAAAAGGCTATTATTTAGAAAATCATTACTAGCAAGGCCAAAAGTGAGATCATATCTCCAAAAACAACTCTGGAACTCCAGAGTTCAAACAGGGCTTTGGCTTCACCATATGTGATGCACCTCTGTCACAAGTCTAGTTGCCCTGAATTTACAGAGGGATGAGCAAGGGTCAGAGTGACCTTGTTGCAAGCAATGAAGGTCAAGGGAGGATTAGAGGAGAGCCATCAAGGCTCAAGTGGAGGGTCAGAGAGGACTGGGGGAAGTCTTAGTTGATATTCGAACTGAGGTATTTACAACATAGTACAGAGTCTTATATACAGAGGGGGAGCACTGGTAAGAGAACCGGTAACTCAGAGCCAGAGCCAGAGTGGTAGCAATGGAGCTGTGCTCCAGGGTCAAAGGGGCTATGAGGAGAGACGGGCGGTGTACAAGGTAATCAAAGAATGAAAACGTAAGTACAGTAAAGCAGAATTACTAAGTACAGGATCCAGAGAGTCTAGAGTGTATGCTCATTGAGAACACACCAGAGTTTGAGGAAACAGGGCCAGAGTTGGATCCAGAGTTAGGAGTTGCATGGGATACGACACACATGCTAAATGCATTTTTGGGTCATGCTGCCAGGAGTCATCTGGAATGTGCCTGCCACATGCACATGACATGAGATCCTGTCTGAGGCTCCTATGATATCATAGAGCCCAGACAGCTAGCCAACTCTAAGTCAAAAGTCATAACTAACCAAGCCAATGAGTCAACTGTATGCATTACAGCACCACTTTCCACAGCTCAGCTAGACCAGGTACTTAGTTCCAGCTCGAGTCAACTATTAGTCAGAGTTGCAGCAACACTAGGTATGGGTATGTTGTGGGTATGGGTATGGGTTGGTGTCATGACATCCATGGGTTTACCCATGCAAATCCCTAGGTGTTATCAACATGGCAATCCATATGGACTAGGGCCCAGAGGAACTTTGTGTTGGGTGACTTTGTGGACTTGATGGGTCCAGTGGGGTGGGGCAGCTGATTCTGCCATTTTGGGGTGGCTGGGAGGAGGTTGGTCACTGTTCTGTGCGCAGAACCTCCTTGCCACGTATACCGTGGGAAACTCGCTATGTTCAAGGAGCCCCGTCTGCTGTCTATTTGGCTCGGGCACGTGCTCGGACAGTTCGGACAGTTCAGACATGGACGGACGTTCGGACGTTCAGAAAATCCAACTCACAAGTTTTTTTGGGGAGATACCAGGCGAGTGAAAATATTGCTAAACGACATACCTGGTGCAAGGAAAACAGGCCCAAAGTTTATCATAGCCTGGCTTTCAGATCTTGTGGGCCTGAGGCCTCACCTGCCATAACGCTCTCAACTTTGGTGATAAGAAAGTCTATTGTACTGTAGAACAGGAAGACAAGGTCCTGGAGAGACTGGGCAGCATGTGTGGAAGATATGCGCTTGGTCTTCAGGTAAGTCACCACTGGCAGCCGCCTTTTTTTCTTCTTTTCCCGTGCTGATGATTTGCAGCGCATCCAGATCCGCGGGTTGCCCGGCTATCCCCACCTCGTAACTGGTGGGTGGATTGGAGAGGACGATTTCGTGGTCCGTCTCTATCCCCCATTCCAAGCGATTTGTTTCACGTTTTGATGGTATAGCCTCGCTACAACATAGCTCCAAACACCAATGCCCCAGTTATCAGGCAGCACACCGAGGCAGCGCCCGCCACAACATCCTCGAACTCTAAAAATGCTGCCTCTACATCCCTTATCATCCAAACTATGCGCTGGGGGATTCACTATGGCAAAGAAGCCGCCAAAGGTTCTCAGGCGACCAATGCCCGTTCCGAAAACCTCATTGAGGGCGTTGGCATGTGGAACAAGTTTCGAGGAAAACACCGTTGTATTGTCGTCTGCCAAGGGTATAGCATTACTTTTCTGCCACCATACAGTATGATGGATACCAGTCGCAGGTACTACGAATGGCAGACCAAAGGCAAGGACAAGCTACCACACTTCACCAAGCACCCCGACGGCAAAGTGATGCTCATGGCCGGTCTATATGATGAAACCATCGACAAAAGTATCGCTGTTTCTCCCCTACTTTGTCTCTTCTCCGGAAACTCAACTTCCGCTCCAGGTCAGCCACACCCAATGTGCACGTTTGCGATCGTCACTACTTACGCGAGCAAAGCTCTGAGCTGGTTACATGACCGACAGCCAGTCATCCTCTCCACTGCTGATGAGATTGACCGTTGGTTAGACACTTCCTCTCAGACGTGGTCTTCTGGTCTTGCCCGTTTACTACATCCTTGGGAGGACGCCATGACCCCGCTCCAATGGTCTGTTGCTCCATCAGTTGGTCACTACTATACTCATTGCCTTTCAGTTATCAAGTCCCAAAGGAAATTGGCAAAGTTGGTGCTGAATCTGCAAAATTTATTGAGCCTGCTGCCAATCGCAAAGATGGTATCATGGCAATGTTCGCCAAACAAAGGTCGAAACAGGTCGAGTCTTCTGCGAAACGTAAACGTAGTTCCACACCGACCCCATTGTTGTCAACCCCTGAGAAAGCAATCAAGACAGAGGAAAATGAAGCGAAGAAAGTAAAATTGATGTAAGGTTTTAGGCTCGTCGAATGGATTCATTCCGAGTTTCCTGTGTTCAAGATGACAACCCAAACAAAATCCACTATTCGCTGTTCTTGTAATATACTGTACTTTCGCCTGCCGACACGAATCTATACTGGTTTAGAAATGCAGGTCACCCGCAGTGTTGTAATTACTGTTACTTCACCAGTAGAACTTCAACGTTCAACATGGGCTGCTCTTGTTCTCAAAATTCAAGCCTGGGCCCTGAGCTCTGCACAACCCATCTTTTCAAGCTTCCTATCAAAGTCTCCTTTTCGATAACCCGAAACGATACGTTCCAGCAAATCGGAAGTAGAGACGCCCGGGGTACGACGAGTTGGGATAAACTGGCCTGGATATGTATGACTATTAGTTCAGTCATCGCTGACGCCCTGAAGACAATGTCCCACCCCGTGCTTTCACGAATGCATACACATCACCGTGGCCCTCGGAGGCATAAGGTTGCTCGTCATGTGCGACGTAGTCGATCTTCCACTTGTCAAGAAATGCAGCATCTAAGACCCATGGGCAGTCCGGAATGACCTCGTCGACCCAGCGACAATGCCGGACGGCTTCACATCTAAACAATGTCAGCGGTGCAGGAGACCATTCCCGGGAGTAGCAGACCGTTCCGAGTAGCCCATAACAGAACAAGCCTTGTGTGCAATAACATCTTCATCACTATTCACGCCGGCAAGGAGATAGACATTTGGGAAAGAAAGTTTTGCCTGTCTCAGTTGCAGAGCATGGCTAGCATATCGAGAGTCAGGTATAAATACGGGCCGTGTCGGATTGACTCGCACCCAAAGTGGAAGAGATCATATACCCCTGACGCACATTTCAGAAAATAGATATGAAACAGGATCGCAGTCTGCCTCACCGTCGGCGAAAATGCGCACTTGTCTGTCGGTGGGAGGCGGATTAATGTAGTATGGCCGACCGGGCTCTCCGTTAATTGCCCTCTGGACAAAAGCCTGGATGTCTTCGGGTGTGAGCACGGCGGGATTACAGGCGAAAACAGGATTATACGTCGAGGGCTCCAAAACCATAGCTTGTTTGACGGTCGGTGGCGGGGTCGGGTGTCGAGAGGTCGAGGGAGAGAGAGCCCTATCCTCGATCTGAGATGTCAGGGTCGAATTCGAGGAGGCGTGGTGCGGATGAGGATATAGGAAGCCCTTGGATGCTTGATGCTGACCCGCGCCCACGGTTATGCTGGATTCGACATCACCGTCGTATGTCTGAGAGTCTGTGCCATCATCGGAAAGCATGCTCGACGCCAATTGATGCCTAGCCCGGGAAGATAATTTGGAGGTGTGCGCGGCATTGGGAGCACGGTTTGTGCGGACAGATACTGGGATAGAGACGGCCGATCCGCCGTCGTCGGTCAAAGGGTCGTTATCCTCTTCCGAGCTAAAAGACTGATGAGGAAAATGGGACGAGTCAAAGAAGAGGGAAACTTGCGCATCGTAAGTTGGGGAATCGATGGGATGGGGATACTTTCCAAAGGAGCGCTTGGAATGGAGCGTCTTCCTGTGGTGGTGAAGCAGATCCGCTGGAGATTCCATTCGGTGTGTAGACGGTGCTGGTAGAAGCAGAGCTGCGACTTCAGCTTGTGATGTCAGAACCCGCACGTGCCCTGCTAACGCACTTGCACCATGACCAGCTCGAAACAGCCTCCAGAGGCCCTCAAGCCGCCCCCACCGAGTGCCCACCGCCTCCGTTTCAGAGCGCTCGCTGCCCTCTTCCTCGCCGCCAGTGCAGTGCTGGCGGTAATCCGTATTCCTACCTCACAAGACTATGCCATCTGCTCCCCATACCGCAAAATATACACAGTCGATGCCGCCCATCCCAATGTCGAGTGCGTTGTCGTGAGCAACACTACCATTGCAGATGTTGGGACTCTCTGTGGGCAACCACTCCGTTCCTTGTCATCTGCTCTCTGATATCATGCCGTGGCGCCACGCAGTGGACATCAAAGCGCGCTGGCGCAGGCGTCGCATATCCAGCAGTCTCGCCGCCGACTTTCAGATACCATGGCTACTCAACATCTGGCTGCCCTCACTGCCCATTTCACTCTTGGAACCCCATAGCATCGTTGTTCCGGGCCTCGCGGGTAGGACGCTTAACGCACCCTAGACCGACTGAGATGCCGACCGTTGACAGACGCCCATGCACACGTATTGCAGTATGGCGCTGCGATGAACCTTGACCTTTCCGGTTGCAAGTCAAAACGGGGTATTCACTCTTTCATATATTTTAACCTAAGCTCATCGAGTATAGAGGTACTGCAGCGAGTCGTTGATCACGTCAAGTCACACCCCGACATTCTAGCTGATCCATCTCGCTGGATCGTGGGTATGGGATGGGATCAGAATCTGTGGTCAGATCCCCAGTATCCCACTGCTGTCTGTACCTTTCTTTTTGATCCAATGTTTCCCTGTCCGAATGATTGCAGGATGACTTTGACTCGGAACCTCTACTCAGGGGCCGTCGAATCTACCTAGACCGTGTGGATGTGCATGCGGCATGGATTTCTAACCGCGTACTGCAACTCTTGGGTGAGCTACCTAAAAAGGTGGACGGTGGCTTGATCATCCGCGACCCGTCCGGAAAGCCTACAGGTAAAATTGTCCACAACTTTGCGCGTCAAATATATTCATGAAATGTAGGAGTTTTCGTAGACACCGCGATGGCCATTATACCGGTACCAGCCCCAACGAAGGCCCAGTTGCGTGACTACTTTGACAGAACTGTGAAAGACGCCCACGCTGTGGGATTGACCTCTATCCATGACGCTGCGACGGGACCCCATGAGATTCAATTTTATCAGGAGTATGTTCCTGGACTATTCGTACCGACATGCTCTGATCTCCATCAAGGTATGCCTCGACTCAGAAACTTCCTGTGCGTCCGTTGTTCTCCCGAGTTTGGATAGACTAGAATCACCATAGCTCCGGCTCTACCTTATGGGTCATATCGAATCCGATGAATATTGGGGTAGAAACTTGACTCGCCTCATTGACTACGGCATTGCAGAACGCCTCAATCTTCGTAGCGTCAAGCTTCTCGTTGATGGTTTGTTTCCCGGAGTGTTTGCAGGCCTGTGCGACTCACGCGGTTGAAGGTGCACTTGGCTCCTTTGGCGCAGCCCTATTAGAACCGGTTCGTACCATACTCAATCTTCAACTGATGGCTTTCGATCCAGACTAGTACTCAGACAACCCATCAATTGACGGACTCATGCGCATACAACCGCAGACATTGTCGGTCCTTGTGAAACAGTTCTGGGAAGATGATTGGCAAGTGGTGTGTATTCGGTATATGTTGTACTCTTCGTGTCCCCGATGACTAAATACCTACATAGAACATCCACTGTATCGGGGACCGTGCCAACCACATTGTACTCGACATTTTCGAAGATATTCTATCCAGTTCGGAACGTGGAAATGCAGCTGAACGACGCCCACGTATCGAGCATGCGCAAATCATGACTCTTGGCGACCTAGAGCGAGCTGGACGACTTCAGGGTGTGCTTTACTTTTCCTTCTTGACGATCGAGAAACTTGACTACAAGCAGTGATACCCAGTGTTCAGCCTACGCATGCGTGAGTTTGTCACATGGGTCGGTCTCTATTGACTGATATAATTTTGAAAACTATAGCACGAGCGACATGTGGTATGCAGAACGACGTTTGGTAATTGCAATCACACTCGGTCACCGTTCTTTTTTTGAATGAACGCACCAGGGTCCAGCAAGAATCAGAGGAGCGTACGCATATCAGACGATGATCCGGTATGTTAGATCCTTTATAACCTATTCAATGCCAGTGTTTTATAATCTGCCCAAGAACATCTAGCACAGGGGTCCTCCCTCTCGGTTCCGATTTTCCCGTTGAAGGCATCAATCCATTGTTAGGATTTTATGCTGCCGTATCCCGTCTCTCTCCTTCCGGAGACTCGCCTGATGGACCACAAGGATGGTGCGACCCACCGTATGTAGTGATTAACTGGTTCATCGATTCGCGATTCGTTCCAGGCACCCGTCAGAGCGTCTGACACGGACCCAAGCGCTGAAAGGAATGACCCTGGATGCTGCCTACGCAGCATTTGCGGAGGATAAACTGGGCTCGCTCTCGATAGGCAAGAAGGCAGACTTTGTGATCCTGGATCGGGATATTATGACTGTCCCAGTCTCAGAGATCCTGGAGACGAAAGTGAAGGCAACAATCATAGATGGCGAGGTGGTCTACGGCAATCTATGAGCGCGTGATGCCCATGCTGGAGCTACATTTGTCTGCCAGGTAACTTCCCCAATCATAACATATCCAGTTACCTGTCACTTTGCATTGGACCTGCAATATTGCTTTGTAGGGAAACCTCTCCCTCTATACAACATTTGTGTGCTGCATCACTATAGGATACAAGAGGGGTATATTACAGCACACTCGTGCTAAATTGCGCTCTCCAGTCCAGCCTTGCTCACCCTCCGCATCGGTTGAAGCGTACTTTCATTGACCGGTGCCCTGCGCATGTGGCGATAACGTCCCTCTTTGTCCTTGATCTCCAAGTCTTGGCCCATCGCGACCTCCCCCACATCGTCCGGATCTTGCACCATAGACATGGGAGGCAAACTCTCTCGCATGTGACCTAGTCTCCGACTCTGTGCGGCATACGCATAGTTGGTTTGTGGATCTCCTCCGTTGTCACCTTGTCCTGGGGTGACAGGCACCACGCCGACCGACTTGCCGCCGAGTTCTTGCTCCTCAAAGGTCATCAATTCCGAGACGAATCCAATATTCGGAGAAATGCCCTTGCGGCGCTCCAGGACAAAGGCGTAGGCGCGCGAAAGCGTCCAGTGATTCGCATGAATGAGATAGGCCATCACGGCGGTCACAGAACGCGACTTGCCAGCTTTGCAATGCACGTAGGTGCTTGCTCCAAACAGACTTGCCTCATCTTTACAAAAAAAAAAAAAGAAACGAGTCAAAAATACAGATTGGGGGAGAGGTACAACTCCAATTTAAAAAAGGTAAAGGACACCCTACCTAGTATCTCACAAGCCTCTTTTAACCCCGTGGTAATTTGATCCTCTTCGACCGTGTCTCTCATCGGGATTCTCATATACCGCTCGAAATTCTCTCTTAAATTGAGCCCATGGTCGTCGTCACACTCTGCTGCAATGTTCAGTATCCTCTTGATCCCAAGGGACTTGAGTTCCTGAACATGCTCTGGTAGGGTCAGCTCAGGGCCTAAATATAGGAAATTTGGAAGAATCATCGAGACGGTGAAGGTTGGGAATTCGCCCTCTGCCGAGGTTGTCTGGGGGTCATCTGGCCGTGCTGTGCTTGGTGATGGCGTGGGGCGAGGTGTATACAGCGGTGTGTCGGGTGTGCGGGGTGGAGTTGGACGGGCAAACCTAGGAGATGGGGGTGGGAGGAAATCAGCTGGGCTGGTTGTCCAGCGCGGCGATGGCGCAGGGGGGGTATGATTCGAGTGTAAGAGATTGAGATGTGAAGGGGAGTGTGGAGGGAAATAGAACGTGTTGCCGTTGGGACTCGCTGAGAGTTGTGGGGGGGTAACGGGAAATGTCGCCGAACGTGTGGGGGTAGTGCGAACGTGGAGACGGGGGAGAGAAAGCTGCTGCTCACTGCCTCCATTTGTGATTATGCGAGATAGATTTGGCGCGCTTGGACGCTGTGGGGGTGCGGGGCGATGAAACGAGAGCCATGATGGTGAAGGGGAGCCGTTAGTGTCGTTTGCGTGATCCGGCGACGCCGTCGGCAGGATCGGCAACGGTGACGGCATGGGTTGATCAATTTCGAAATGGGTTTGGGTCGGGGCGGAGGTGTTGAGGTGGAAGAGGCCCCTGTTCTTTGCACTCTTTGGCGGTGGTCCAGGAGCGTCGGGATCTGGAGGACGGAGGGATTGTGTTACGAGGTAGCTTCGGAGACCCGGATGGGACTGCGCAGTTGCCAGACCGCCTCGCAGGTAATGTACGCGACCCTGGCTGAGAAGAGACGATATGACAGGGAGGAGGGCCCACGCGGTCACCTGGAGGTTGTCAATTTCAGATTCGTCTGTTTCCTCGCCGTGTACGATGACAATATCCCCGTCCCAGGAGGGGGAGGAAGGAAGGGTGTCCCAACGATGCTTATCCTGGTCTGAGGTGATGAACTGGCGGAGAGCGGCAAGAGACTGGAAGCCGCTGCCTGGTTTGCGGCATCGTTTGAGGATGAGGGATGGGATGGCGATGTTGACGCTGTCTACGAGGTGGGATGCGTGATAAGCAGCGAGCGGCCGCGTGTCGACGACGATGGGGCGTTTTGGCGCGGCGAGGCGGGCGGAGAGGACGTCGGGCCGCCAGGCAGAGGCGCGTTCAGGGGGGTCTGGGGGGAAGCGGTGATCGTTGGGGGTGTGTACGGGAGGCGGGGCGGGCGGGATGTGCACGGGTGAGGAGAGTTTTGGGAGGGCGGAAAAGGAGCGTATGGGGCGGAGACGGAGATTGTTCTGCACACTGGCGCGCAGCTTGGCGAGGTCGGCAAGGGCGCGTGCAAAGTCGTCGGACTCGCCGCCGACGGGGAGGGTGAAGTCGTCAGAGGGGGAGAGAACGGACAGGCGGTTTCGATTGTCGTCGTCGTCGTCGTCGCCGATGTCGAGGAGGGTGTCTCGCTGCATGGCGCGCTGGGGGGGCATCCTTGGTGGAGGAGGCAGCTCAATATAGGAGGGGGGGTTAATTACATTTTCGTGGGGGGTCGTGTCGAAAATTGAAACTCCACTGGTAGAAGGAGGAGAGCAGCCCGAGCGAGATCATTCAAAGCGTCCATTGCAATGTCGTACAAACCCGCAGCGTTTCGACTCCAGCAGCAGCTAAACCAGCCAGGAGGCGACTTCAAATATCGCACCCAAGTCCACCAACTCCAGGAATTCTTCCCTGACTTTTCCGCCGAAGGCACGCCCTTGTCTTCCTCCTCCCATGCCTGCTCATCCTTCCCCCCAGACCTCCAATCCCTTCTCGTCGAGGTCGCCGGCGACGTCGAGCTTGCAGGCCAGAGAATCAGCGAGGGTCCGTCCTACCTCTTTTCATCTTCTCGCTCTCCCCCTTCTCAGTCCCCATCCACAGGTCGTGCTGAACAGTGGGGCTCCGTGAAAAGCAAAAAGGACAAAAAACCGCCTATCACTCATCCAAGCCCGAAGGATCATCCCGTCTCTCGCGATCGCACTGACTCGCGCGGCGGTCGCAGTGGTCGTGGTGGTCGTGGTGGTCCAACGAGAGGTACCCGTGGCCGCAGCTCAGCACGAGGTGGTTCCGGGGTAAATGGCCACACCCCACGTCCTTCCCATCCCGGCAGGATATCCTCGCCTGCCCTGGATTCCCTGGACAGGCTGCCTGCGGAAGACCTTGGCGACCCTGTTCATCTCGCCAAACATGACCAGTCAAATGGCATCCCGTCGCCACCGCACGACTCTCCTTCCGACTCCAATCCCACCCCGGAGCTTCCTGCCTTGGACCCCTCCCTTCCTGTCCACTCTTATTTGACGTCCTCCTCTTGGGGGGTCAGCCCGTGGGGTGCACAAGACCCCTCGGTATCCACGCCTGCCACATCAACCACCTCGATCTCCGCTGCCCCGAGACCCGCGAAGCTACCAGCAACGTCAAAACTTTCTTGGGCTCAAATTGCACGGTATGGCGCTTCTTTTTCCTCTCCGCCCGCAGCCCTCTTATGTATCTTCCGCAGCCCACAGGACAAACCACCCGTTGCACCACCGTCCTCAGTAGCTCCACGCGTCCCTCTTTCAGTGCCAGAACCAGCTGAACCTGCCCCAGTACCGCTTGCCAACGGTGATTCAGACCTAACAGGTGATGGCTGGGAGGATCCAATAACCGTGCAGCCCCCTACGTGGGATGACGAACAACAGGTCAAACCTGAAGTTGCCTGGCCCTCTCCATTGCAAACCCAACCAGACGTCCAAGATGAAGCTCTTGCCCCCCTACCTCGAGAAGAACCTGCACCTGAGATCGTTGCACCCGTGCCTTCCGAACCAGTTTCGGCTCCTCAACAACCGGCAGAAGAGCCGGTCAATTCACCAGCACCGTCGGTGTCTGTCCCTCCACGGTCATCCGCTGCTTTGCATCGCAGCGCGAACAAGTACAAGGTAATTGACCAGGCTGTCGTAATGCCCACTTCGAGTTTCAACCCGGGACTTGAGAAAGTGGGTATGCAATTTGGTAGTTTGAGCCTCGGCGGTGATGTGATCGAGCCATCCCCGTGAGTTATTCTTTACTTTGATTGGTGTTCTGGCTGATTGACCTCGACAGGATCGAGCCCGCGCCAGTTTCAGAACTAGCTTCAATCAAGGCAAAGCAGTCACCTTTGCAACCTATTCAAACCCTGCCTCAGGCACAGGTATCAACCCAGGAGCCACCCATTTCCACTTCTCCAGCTCAATCTACCACTACACCGTCTCAAGCTGCACTTCAGCAACAGACCGCACCCCCTGCGCCTGTATCTGTACCCGCGTCCGCACCCGCGCCTGTGCCCGCGCCGGCCCCTACTCCTGCCTCCGTTCCTCAACCACAACCGTCGCTCGCACCTGCCATCTCACATCCGTCGATCTCAACCTCTGTCAGCCAGCCAATTATTTCCAGCTCCCCTGCCTTCTCTCAACAACAACCGCAGACTTCTCTTCACCCATCCCTCTCTCATCACCAGCAAACACCTTTGACCCAGCATCAAGTTCCAACTCATCAATATGCCCACCATGGTCTTCCCACCCATCTCGATGCTACCCAGAATCCTGCTCAGCAATCTCAACACGCACCCCAGCCCTCGCAGCCCCAAGCTACCGCGGCCCATTCGGCATACTTCCGGCAAGCAGAAACACCTTACTTCCATACCCCCACCCCACCTGCCGGACAAGGCCAGGACTACAATATCTTTGGCCAAATCGGTCAACAGCACCCTTCCCAGCCATCGCATTTGGGCGCGTTTGCTAACAATGACTACGGATATGGTGATAATCAGAGAGTACGTGTTTTGTTTGTCCTTTAACTGCACGACTAAGATCATCCAGGGCTTCTACGACTCGTATGCTCAGTCGCCCGCCTTTGGAGGTAGTCGCAATGTTCTTGGTCATGATGATGTCAAAGGTCTTCCTACTTCCCAACAGCTCCCAGGAAGTGCCGTCCTCCCACCCTCAAATGCCCAGTCTTCACAGCTTCCTCCTCAGAGTGGCGCCCAACCCCAACCTTCCGGCGGCCAAGGCCCTCAGCAAAGTTATCCTCCACCCGTCCCGTACTACTACCCTTACCCGCAAAATCAATACTATGGTACCCCGTATAATTCAGGCTACGGTGTTCCCCAGCCGTTCGTCAAGTATCCCACTATGTTTCAGCCTGGCCCTCCTACTCAAGGCGCTGCTCCGTCTCCGGGAGGCAAGCAAGGTCCCGGCTCGGTACAGTCTCAGTCGGACCACTATGGTCGTGGGCTTTACGGTCAACAACACCACCCAACCTCAGCCTATGATGACCTTGGATATCAGCACCATGCGCCACAACACAACCATGCGCCAGGAATGAACAACCTCGCGTCGAGCGAGTACAACAAGCACCCACAGCTGTACGGTGGACAAGCTATCCAAAGCTTTATGGGTCTCGGTCAAGGGAACACGGCCGCACCGGGCCCTTCTCTTGCCCAGCGCGGGGGCGGTACGTCTCCCGAGACGGCATACAAGCCCTATTCTCAAAACGTTGGCGTGAAAGACGGCGCTACAGGCGTTGGTGTCGGCCAAGGCGTTGGTCAACCCCAGTCGGGGCGCAGTGCTCAGCAAGCGCACACCCAGGGCAGTTTCTACGGGGGCAACCGCTTTGGCTCGAGCGCTGGCGCTGGCGGTCCCCAAGGACAACAAGGACAACAAACTGCGCAAGGCCCTCAAGGCCATGTGGGTTACCCACAGGGCAACTCGGACGCCAACTTTTACCAGTATCAGCCGAGGCAACAACAGGGCTATTGGCAGTGATTAAAAAATGGTTTAATCGATTCGTCAAGTCTGCTTCCTTTGCGTCTCTAACGATGAACAGGCTTCGTTTTTCATTGTGCTGTACTCCCCTCAGCCTATACATATCTTCTTTTTCTGTTCTGTTCTGTTTATTTTTGTTTGTTGCTTCAACTGTTTGATATCGCAGTTGTTACAGTTTCTGAAGCAGTATCCATTGCAATGTACTTTCTAGCAACATCTTTCTGGCCAGCAGCTTTCATTAAGCTCTACAAAACAACGATGACACTGCTGCCAAAGAGGTATATAGCATTTACTTGGTCACGATCATCGGCTGCAAAATAGTGGGGTGATATTCACAGGCAGGAGAAAGATGTGCGAATACACACAGGACGCAGAAATAAACGGAGACGGTGGCTAGTAATAACCTCGCTACACCAAGCACGTCAAACTCGTACGGTATGTGTGTGTACAAAATGACGTGGAAAAGGTCATAGACGTGCGAGGTCGGGTCCTGCATCCTGTATCCCTCACCGCAAACGGCTGTCGACAACGACCCGTTAGTCTCCAGTCAATGCAAAAACGACCCAGACAACGACACGCAAGGACGGGGGAGGTAAATGGAAAGCACTTACCGGGCCTCACGCTCACTTTCCAATAACGCGAGGATATCCTCTTCCCGGACGGGACCCTTGACGTTCCGAATGATCGTTCGCGTCGTGTCATCCATGAACTCGACGCGGACTTGGGTGACACCACCTCGGGACCCAGTTCGTCCGAGAACCTATGTAATTGGGAGTACGAAGACGATGAGGAACATAGCGATGTAGAGATGGGTAGTGGGGACACAAATGATAGCGAGATAGAGAAAGAAACAGGTGACGATGACGAGTAGGAACGAAAAAATGTCGTTGGCGACGGTCAGTCAAACGTAATCTAGGACGAGGTAATAATGACCTTGATCACTTTGGCAAGCTTGACGGGTGCTTTTGATGTATCCTGTGTGGATGGGTTAGCACCGTCATTGAGAGCCGGGTAGGATGTGGACGTACCATGTTAATAAGGGATCTGTTGATGTGCACAAGTGGCTTGTGTGGATGTATGGCTTGCGAGACAAGATTAAGGTTTAAAATTAAGTAAAGAAAAACTCCGCCGGCTAAACCCGGTGAGGGGGTACTTACCGTGAGCGGTAATGTCGTAGGCCTAACCTGCACTAATAAATAGCTGAGCCACAGGGGTATCTTTTGATTTCACTGGTCGGAAGTAGGGGAATAAAAAAAGAAAAACACGTCAATACCCGACGTGATTAGCTCCCAAGGTAATACATCTAACCATAAATACACACGAGAGCGAAACAAAATAAAGTGGGGAAACGAATAACAAACAGATAGCATGAACTAAAAACATAAACAAAACCAAGGCTAGCTTAGATCTTCTCGAGAAACTGCAAAATCATAACGTTCGAACCAAGGACATAGGACGTGACAAGTCGTAGCCGTCCCAAGAGGGGAGCATGTTTTACTGGGAAGTCATTCCTCGACTGTCACAGTTCGTCGGGGTGTACCTCCTCTCTGACGTACACGAGACTCGGCAAACGCGCTCGGCGCGGCAAAGATAGCTTCTGCAAAGGCAAAGGCAACACCGACGGCGGCGTTGAGGATCCGCCAGTGAGGCCCAATAACATCTATACCCTCAATTGTGGCCTCGAGACCCCTGTACGGGTACCCAAACTGAGCAGCCAGACGTAAGATAGATGCTGTGAGAGGGTCGAGGGGAAGAAGGCGATGGGCACGTGGAGAAGGGGCATTGGCAGGGTGGAATGAAATGATGGAGCCGAGAAGAGTGGGGAAAATCAAGGTAGGCATTGCCCAGTGGAAGAGGACAGTCCAGAACACGGAGGAGTGGAAAGTCGCGAGAGGAGGATAGGGAACTGTAAGCTGCCAATTGCCGGCGTGAATAACTTGCGGGAAATGGATCTAACATGGAGTGAGCTAGTAAAAGAAAAGTGAAAGAAAAGGTGCACACCTCCAGATAGTTCCACGGAACGACTCGATATAGAACGTAGAGTAGCTCGAAAAAGGCAGTGATGAACGAGATATTGAGGGAACTCGAAAGCGCCTGGTACGAACAGGGATTAGTGGTGCCATAACGTGATTGAAATTGACATACAGATCTGGAAGCTAGCAAGTACACGCGAGCATGCTGCTTTGCACCTGTCTGCAGTGTTTTGAACGTAGTGTCAGCAAGCTCGAGGGTCGGCTTCGGAATATTGCGCAGAAGGCTGCGCGGGGTGGATATGAACATAACATTGTGCCCCTTCTGTGGGGTATGGACGGGAGGTTCACCGGTGGTCTCTTCCTCGGGCGGTGAGATAGGTGCGCTCCTGAGCATCATCGACACTTCCCGAACATCCGGCATGGGAGTAGCCGCGGGAGGAGGGTTACGACGTGTAGAGCGAGTGGAGGCTGGACTAGTTAACTTCTTTTCCGACGTCAAATCTGCCAATCCCGAGGCAGGGGATGAGGCAGTGTGTCTGTGGAGAGTAAAGGGATGAGCTGGAAGACAACGACGAGCATGAAGGGAGACGCACACATGGTTATATTGCTGTACGGCTCTCTTCCGTTTAATGAAGAGGCCCGAGAATGCGGGATCGTCCTCTAGCGAAGCTTGATTGTCATCAAGGTGTTTGCGGATTCGCTGTTGGAGGTCTTCCTTTGTTCCAGAGTCGCTGATGTGGAGAGACAAGGCTATCTCTTTGAGCTCTATTTTCTTTTTAGGCTGGAGGGAGCCAGAGTAAATGGTTGTTGTCATCGTTCGCGATGTGGCCAATAGCGATGAGCGAGACTGTGGTTTAGGTGACGGTGAGAGTCAATCAGTATGAAGTCAATCAACATCAACAAATCACGCAGACGCGTAACACGTGACACGTTCCACCACACAGACCCCGTGCACCTGCCCCGTGACAAGTGCACGGGGTCTCCTCTGCAATACTTATGGATGTCATTGTCCCATGTAAAGTATGGGAGTCCACGACCCACCGTCTCTTTCTATTTCTCTTTCACCTCGTCCTCCGGTAGGACATTCACAGCCAGCTGGAATGTGCTTGATTCTTTTCCTTTTCCCGTTCCTTTTGCTTGCTGGTCAAGGTCAATCTCAGTCTTCCAGCCCCCGAGACTTTGGTGATCCTGATTTACTTTCTCAGCGCTCGCGTTGACTATCGACGTTGGTGGTACCCTTGGCAACGTGTTGGCTGGCGATTTCCTCAATGTTACTGACACTTATCTCTTGGCCGACGTGAGCCCTAAATTTCCGATGGCGTGCCAGATCACAAAGATCCTTTCACCATCCAGTGTCAAACGCAGTGCAACAATGCCAACTCCGTGATCAGCGTACGTAACCGCTTCTAGACCCAGGTCCGTGCGACAACGCGTGCATATGTTGTTTTTGTAGAGTTGTGGCACTGATGATCAGTGTCTTTGCGATACCACTACGGTCACTGCGATCACTGGTTGCCAACAATGTATGTTCAACGATCTCGTTGCCAATTTTGCCATCAGTATGGATCCTCGGGCTGGTTCTGCCACCGCACTCACAGGTAGGCCTGCGACGTTGGCGTTTCTTCTTTCATTCGTGCCTCATAATACACGGAAAAAGCTTATGCAACGGCATGCTCGGGCATCAACGTCAGTGTCCCGACGTTCCTTGTCACCCTGACAACCCCACCGGGCTGGAACGGTCCCTTCGAAGTTCAGCTCAGCACCGGGGGAACGGTGTTGGCTGTGGCCTCTGCCACTCTTCTTGGCGGGGGTGCTCTCTTGCTTTTGTCGACCATCTAGACAATTGAGTCAGTGTGATCAGTCTGGTCCTGTTTTTGGGTTGTAGCTCGAGAGCGTTTCCGATTCCCTTGCAATCCTAGTCCTTGTCTACTTCACGATCTGGATTCGAAGGGGTCCGCTACACCATGCGTCAGTGTTAGAATCAACCCTCGTCAGACCCGTCACATGTCACACCTAGGGGATGTAAAATGTGGCTGTGACACTGCAAAATCTACCGGCTATTATGGTTTCGTAAGTACCCAAGCTTCTGCCAATTTATCGTTCTGCCAGCGACCGTCTCGGCCAGGGGGCGATAACTCTACACATTTCTATGCGCAATGTTCGCTCTTCACTCGTTGCCACGCGCGTGATGTGTCCCCTAGCGAACGCTTCTTATCGGAACTCGACTTTTATCGGCATCCGAAACTACTTCAAAGGCCTATCCAGACAAACCAAGCCTGCCGTGCACGACTCGTATTCTCGTCCAAGTCGTGCTCAAATTTTTTCCTCTTCGGCCACCGGTCGAACTTCAGCCGCTGCGCTCTGCAAGCCATCCCACTACGAGCTTCCGACAGACGTTTACTTCTCTGAAAATTCACCCCTCGTCCCCACCCCTCGCTTTGATTGGAGGCTACGAGCTACATCGCGCTGTCCCCGTAGGCACGGTTCACGAGGGAAGCAAGACGGCACGGGAGCGTACATGAAACGCGTCGTTCCTTCGTATGCACAGGTCCAACCGAACGAGCCACTCTACGAAGAAATCCAAGCATACCATGATCAGTAAGTTCATGATCTCATAGAATAACCACATGGCAGCGTCACCGAGCTTTCTCGCAGTTTTTTACCCCTGCTAGATGCCGAACAAGCGGAGGACGAGGCGGTCCTTCGTAATCGTCTGTCAAGTTGGTCGCTGTCTCGCTTACGCGAGGAAGGCTATGCCATCACGGACCTCTACGCATTTTGGGTAGAGGCCCCCCAATTTCGGAACCCAATCGCATGTTTCTCATTGGGTCCAGGCATTATCCTGCCAGAGCATAGATTCGAGTAAATGACTTATTGCAGGTCATCCGTCCGTGAAACTCATGCTTCACACCAGGAATGGGGCTCAAGTCCTACTATCACGCTTTGACCCCTTACAAGAGGTGCCCTTGCGTGGTACGGTGTTGGCGAACAATGCTACCCAAGTTCGCATCGTATTTGACCACAAGTTTGATATCAGCGACGTTCTCTGGCGGCTGGACGTTGGGCGCTCCAACGTCATTTTCAAGCGGATGCGTGCCGCAATTTTGCATTTCAAACATGATCCCGCAGTATTGGAGGCCAGTCAAGCAGCTGACAAGCAGTTCGTCATACAAGGCACCCACCTCCGTGACGTGCTTCTCCGCTCGTTTTGTCCGACATCTACCTCTCTGCATCAGCCCCTGCAAGCCCCGGACGAAGTCCAGTATGTTCCCCATGGAAGACTGGACCATCAAAGTCGAGACGAGGGCGAACATGGCGGTGCATTCAAAGACGACATGAGGATCCAGAGTTGGGCGCGGCGATATGCACGAACAAACCCAATCGAGATGGACGGTGACCCTGCGTTGGATGGTTTGAATGCGACCCAAATTCGTGCTGTCGCAACGATGATTGGGGAACGTATTTCCCTGGTTCAAGGTGTAAGTGTGTTATTCCTGGAGCACTGGGCGAGATTTGATTGATTGTCTGAATATCAGCCTCCGGGAACTGGGAAGACGAAGACTATTGTCGAAGCTGTCAGGCTACTCAAGGTGGGCTGCACCAACCGACGACCTTGACGTATCGGGGAATCTAAAAAAAAAAACAACCTAGGCGCAATTTGAAGTACATCACCCGATCCTTGTTTGTGCATATACCAACGCAGCAGTGGATAATCTCGTGGAAGGTTTCGCGGTAGCTCGCTTGAAACCTCTGCGCGTTGGCTTCCGCGGTAAGATAAAAGACGGCCTCACGGAGCACACTCTCGACTACAAGCTCGATCAGCATCCCCTCAAGTCAGAGGTAGATCGGCTCCTCGGAGAGAAGAATCGTAGAGAGAAAAAATTATCAGACTTGACAAAGAGAATTGAAGCCGCGCAGAGAGCGCCGACAAGTCGCGCTGCAGGGCGGTTGGACCAGATGCGGTCGGAAATGCTGGTGCAAGAGCGCCAGTTGATGGCTGTAACCGCGAAGTTGTACGCCATCCATCAGGAGATGTTGCGAGCCCTCGTCGCAGATGCTGATGTGGTGCGTGCTTGTTTCCGAGTTTCGTTCGTGTGCTCTGACGGTGTATAAGATTTGTACGACCTGCATCACTTCGGCCAGCGTTGCACTCAACGTGGTTGATTTTCCTGTGGTCTTCCTTGACGAAGCGTCCATGTCAACGGAGCCAGCATCCGTCATACCGTTGATGAAAGGCGTACGTGTTTCACTTTGGATTCGTCTGCCAATTTCCGATGTATGAGCGCTGTAGGCGCGACACGTTGCACTTATCGGGGATCATAAACAACTTCCGCCTGTTATCGCCAGTCGCGAGGCGCAGCTGAATGGCCTTGGGACCAGCCTCTTCGAGAGGCTGACGGAAGAAGGGGGTAGGTCATGCTTGTTCTATTTCAGTCTGCGGCTGAGTAACTGTGGCTCAGTGGTGCCGTCCATCATGCTGGATGTGCAGTACCGGATGCATCCGTCCATATCACAGTTTCCGTCGCTAGAATTTTACAATCTTTCCTTGCGAGATGGGACCGTTGATGAGTTGGGAAATATCTCCCCGAATCTCCTCCCTCCGCTTTCGAGTCATCTGCCGGTGGATGCATTAACCGGCGATCGGAGACCTGTTGCCTTTTTGGATCACGGGGGATCTGAGACCGCGAAGGATCGTAGCAGGGTCAATTGGAACGAAGCACACATCGTATGCAGTGTTGTGGAGGACCTCCTGCTGAAAAACGAGGTTCGTTTACCTTGAAATGTATTCACCGAGTGGGATGCGCTGATTGGGCTTTTGGCAAAGTACCTTTGTGGGGCTGACATTGGGATCATTGCGCCTTATGTCGCGCAGGTCTCGCTACTAACGCGCCTTCTTAACTCCAATGAGAAGTACGGCAGACGCTTCTCTGCCACCCTTGGCGACCACCGAAAGCTGCAGCTCTCGGACATCGACATCAAAACTGTTGATGGGTTTGAGGGACGGGAAAAGGAGGTCATCATTTTTTCCACAGTACGCAACAATCCGTCGGGGCATATCGGGTTCCTTGCTGATAGGCGGAGACTCAACGTCGGTCTGACACGCGCTAGACGGGGGCTTTTCATTATTGGGAGCCTTAGCACACTGAAGGAGAGTCAGGTGGGAAAGGGCCAAGGGAACGGGGCTGGATACGTGTCCAGTACCCACGGAGGCAGGGGAGTTGAGACCTGGAGGAGATATACGGAATATCTGACGGAACAGCGGATGGTGTTGCAACTTAGCGGGGATCGACTGTACCAGACTCTCTACGGCAACATGCCGGTGGGAGCGAGTCGTGTCATGCTCTCCACCGTTGGCCGGTCTAGTTAAAAAAACGGTTAAATGGTTAGCACAGGAGGGAGAACTAATGATGAGGGCCACCCTTGATGAACCCTGTTCGTGGAACGAGCTGGACGTAAACGAGGGTGAGTTGGGGACGGGTTCGCTTGGCATTGTGGACGGGGCGGGGCTGGACCGGGGAGACTAACCTGGCTGTGTTACGACAGCGTCGGCTAAGGGTGTCACTGTTTCAGCAGCTCGGCCCCGGGAAACCATGATTTTTTTTTTCTGTTCGGACGCGCTCAGCGGGTGCGTCGATGCTAATTCGAGGTGTCGAACGAGTACATGTAACGGTAATGAGTACAGTCCCATCTTCCGATTTGCGCGCGTTCGTGTAAAGTGCACGGCGGATCGAGCGAAAGTGACATTCGGGGCTGTACCAGGTGGACTAATGGGGTAGAATTGCGGTGTCCTCGGGAATCGTTACCCGGCAGATCCTCCGAGTGCGGGCTTCGATGGGATGGTGAAAATTTCGGTCGGGTATCGTGTCTTCGACGCTGTCTTTTGCGTGCTGTGTGGGCGGAGGAACGCGCAGGCCCCACGATGACCCTGTCGGTATGGTCTGTTGGCAGGCAGAGGGCGACTCGCACGTATCGACGCTGGTGTCGCCCGAGTACGTGGCCGCGTTTCCTGCCATCTCTGGAGAAGCGTCTCACAACGCGTTTTGACAGTGTGAATTTGCACGTCACCTGCCTTGAATGTTGCTGTGGGTGACGAGAGAATGACCAACACCTTACCGTCATCCTCCCGCCCCTCCAAACACTCAAAAACGCCCACCGATGCCTTCCTGGGCCACCTCGCCCCGAGACTCGCTACCAGGAACGAGATCCCCCCACCGACCGCCTTCTGCCATCTAGCACTCCCTGCCCTTCCTCCTCTTCATTTACCAAAAACCGGCATTCCCAATCCCGGCAACGTCTTCTTCGTCCACCGAAGAACCAGTCCTCGTTCCATCCTTGGTTTGCAAATCTCCACCTCCGCCCTCGCCCTTCTGCAACTCTACTGCCTGACAACCAACAAATGTCTCCTTCCTTAGCAGACGCTCGACAGTCAAATACCTCGTCTCCATCCAACGCCCAACAGCCCCACCACCCCTCCGACCCTCTCGAGATGCGCATCACATCTGCCCCGGACGCACCCCTCGCCCCATCCTCCGACGCCTCGATGTGCACCCTCCCCGCACACTGGTCCAAGTTGGCCGACCAACTGCACGCTCTTGCCGCGTCCCGGGCCGGTGCCCGTCCGTCCTCCACCAACCTTGCCGTGCCTGCGCAGGCGTATCGCCCCCCCGGATCGCCCTTTGATCTGTTGCCATCCCCCTCGGTCCACAGCCACAGCGACCTTGGCATCCCCAACGAGCGTCCGTCCACGTACGCAGCCTTTCTCGTGACAGCGTCGCGCGTCGTCAAAGTAAGTGTCCTGCTCCACGACCGTTCTACAGGCTGACTAGGAGAGCCAAGGTACGCAAGCACCCGAATGCAACCTTCTTGTCCCTTGGCTCCGTGTTCGATTTTCTTGATGACACCGTACATCGTCTATTACCTGTTTGCTTCGCGAGCTGATGAGCTCGCCAGGATCCGTCTGACCACCCGTGCCTCGCCTCCTCGGTGTCCCTCTGGGCGTTGAAGGACCTATCTGCCGTCGACGAGGTCTGGGTCGTCTTCAGCTCTCATCATGATGTGAGTCTATGCGCTTTTGTATCGACCTTGCGGGTCTTCGCCTTGGCCGGCGGTTTCGAAAGTGGTGGCAACCTCAGTCAGAGTCAGGCACCCGCTATCGTATCGCCACAGCCAGTGGGCCGACGCTCGGGGGCCTTCCGCCACCGTTTGCTTCTCCTCGGCGATCGTCCAACGTGATCGGAGTTTGGGGTACTGACTACCGCACCGCTTGCGTTTGACAGGCTTGCCGATTTCTCTCGCTCTCCCTCCCTTCTTTTGCCGTATTCCCCGCCCTCGAGGCCGACTTGGAGCCATTCGAGAAGCTTCGTCGTGTCGACGTGTCGCCAAGGGTACGCCAGTCATCTTCTCGTATTCGATAGCTGAGCGACGAACCATGTTGATCTAGTTCCCCTCTCTCCCCGTCATCCGACCCGAGGGAAAGACCCATAGGCTTCGCATGTCGATATCCACGCCAGACCTCCATAACCACATTCGCGTCGGCCTAAAGCCCGACTCTCACACGTCCCCCGTGGCCCAGGCTGACAAGTTTGTGATTTCGAGTAACCCCCCGAATCCGAGGACAACGTTCCGTGCAGGTGACTGGATGTGCGTCTCTTGCTCGTGATTTGCTTTCTAGGGGGTCATGATCGACTCCCATATTTGTCATCCTTGTATTTTCCAACCAGTTACTGATCACATTCTTCGGTCGCCAGATGCAATTCCGTTACTTGTGCTGCTCACAACTTTGGGTGAGTTATCATCCTCTATCTCCTTTGTTTTTCCGCAGCAGCGGTCGGATGTGTGGTTGTCACATGCGTGCACTGTCACTCGGTCACGCCGAAGTTGTACCAGCCCTGTTTCGTACCAGTCACAGCGTCACCCTGATATACAAATTGCTCCGCACCCTCCTATTTTTACGGATAAACCTCTCTCGTTTGCTGCCTCACCGCGCTCGTCTTTTTTTTGCCCTTCTCTGCCTTAAAGCAATGGTTCTGACCGATTCCTTCCCTTGCATGATCTTGCACAGGCGAAACTTGGCTTGCAGAGGTTGTGGTTGCCCTCGTCCGGAAAGCCAAGCTTCAGCGATGAACCGTCCAGTCCTCGGCGTTCCCTCTGCTCGTCTGCCCATGTCGCCTCGCTTTGCTAGCACTTCAGGCCCACCATTCTATACGAACCCTTCAATACCAACTCCCTCTCACCATCCCACCGTCTTGCATGTCCCACGACAGTCTCCCGCGGTTCAACCCGTTACGGGTCCGAAACCTGCGTCACCATCTCATCCCCTCCTAACCCCTTCCGGCCGTTCCTTCTCAATTGGAGGCAAGGTGCAGAACATATCCACCGACCCATCTGTGCCATGTATCATGTACTGGCCCGATAACGAGCCGCTCCCTGAGCAAGGTCAGATCCGTCCCAGCAACCTCGCGGGAATGCCGGTAAGTCAATAATTTGGCGAACGCGGGATCATTCGGCAACTGATTCGCACCGTAAGCAACCCCCCATTCTGAACACGGGCAACCGCGGACCGATTGAACACCAACCTGGCGATTGGATCTGCCAGAAGTGCAATTATCTGAATTGGAGGAGGCGCAAGGTTTGCCAGACTTGCTACCCTTGTGAGCTTCTTCTCGTCCGAGGTCCCCTTGCCGTTCTCATCGATTTCCCAGACGCCGAAGGGAATGGTGATTCCATCTCGGCTGCAGTGCAGACCGAGCGGATTAACCTCTTGACATCCCTTCTCGCTCAAAACCAGTTACCTCTAAGAACCACGCCTCCCTCTGTCGATGGTCCCCGCCGAAACACGCTGGTGCATATGCAACGTGACGCCGCCATAGCTCCAAGTCTCATCCGTGCTCAGCTCGACCTCCGCTCCGCTCCTCAGTATCCCGACGCCCAGTTCATATACGAGACGTCGGCGCCTCATGCGCATTCGTTGCCACTGTTCCCAAGTACGCGAGAGTTGGAGGATGCATTCCCTGCCAGTGCTCCAGCCCCACTCTTACCCTCTTTTCTGCAAGATATCGTCCGATCACCCACGTTGTCCCCCACATCGACATCTTCTGCAGACCTGTCCGTCGAAGAATACGAGGATCTTACTCCCTCTCTTATGCCCGGCCGTGACCGAGTGGCGGCTCGCGACGACTCTGCCTCCAACCTCCCTTTTGGAAACATTTGGAGGATGAACGATGAGGAGACGACCAGTATTGCTGGTATCGCGTTGCCCCATCACGAGCACCTTGTTGGCAGCAGGAAGGACAGTCTGGAGATTTTGCGCCGCCAATCTCCCTAGTGCAAGCAAACGTTGCTCACGTCAAGACTTGGGCCAGCACCACCGTTCTTTCTCTCTAAGCTCGACTGTTTCTACGGAAGATTCGCATTAGATCATTATTGTTATTTCCCGGCCCTGCTGGCTTACTCATGGACTGTTTGGAGTTATCGAAGATCACAGTGCTGTTGCTCTCTCTCTCTCAAGTATAGGATCTCCCCGGGTATACTGCATTTTACTGCATGTTTATCTTGTTCATTTATGTTATTTTGGAGCATATATATTAGTGTAGCCTTCGTACTCAGAAAGCGCGAACCATGTCTAGGTGTCGATGTTAAATAGGATTGTTGCAGGCTTGTGCGTAATAATAGTGTTGTCTGACTACTTGCGAGGTGCGCTGGCATTTTTGACCGTAGATACATGGTATGACACGAGGGCTGGTACAGTACATTCCTCCTTTACAGTCTTCATCATGGATCCCGACTCGATCGTCGTTCGGGTCCACCCCGACACACCCTCTGCCGCCGTCAGGTTTTTGTCCCGCCAATCATCGCGCACGTCGGAATTGCAAGTGGCAGGGTCCGCTCTCCTTCGTTCCATCAGAAGTGCTCTGAGGGGTTCCACGTCCGACTCGATCAACACCGTCTACGCACCGCTCTACGACGATAGATGCGACTCCTGGGCGGAGCAAGAGCTAGCGTGGAACGATCGCTGTGTGGCACTCAGTCACGGGGGCGTCATTCAACGGAAATGGGACTTTTCAGACGAAGATCAGACGATACAGTGCGCGTGCATAGGTAGGTTCGCCTACAGTACCAACACGACAGGCCCGGTCCACAGCAGCGCCCATTACACGTCCAACGCAGGCGAGCAGCAGGCAGAACCGTCGACTAAATCCGTTTTCGGTCCTTTTAAAACCGTCCAGGAGGAGCGGCAGAAGAACAAGCACGTCCAAGAGGAAGTCTCAGCGGTGTTCGTATTCCTGCGCAGCATAGGCAAGGTCTACCTGATCAATGGAACTGACTATACGTTTTCCCTCCCGTTCCTCGTTCGCAAAGCGTGGCCCCTTCATCCCCACGGTGTCATGATACAACGTCTCCTCGACCCTCTGGAGATCGACGATTCCCGTGCCACTGGTGACGCACCACTTCCTACCACGTTCACCATCACAAACCCTTTCTCGGAGCCTGCTGCTGTCGGCATCACCGCCGGTATACTCGGTGGTCTTCCCGGTCGTCCCGCCTGCCTTGCCAACGAAGAAGAAAACCACTCTCGGCCTCTCGCTGTTATTCCCGCTGTCGAGGAGGTCGTCTGGGTGTCTCGAAAACCGTTTGCGATCGATGACGTTCTCATCACGTTCAATGCGGAACGACAGGAATTATCCATCTGGCGCTACGTTTATCATCCCCGCCGCTGCACCTCGCCGTCTCGCTTTGACCTCACTTTCAACCCGGACCGTGTGGCTCCCGGAAGCGACGGAGAGTCGGAGGCGCACACGACTGCCACGGAACATGGCAGGATGAACGCTTCTTTTTGGGCGCAGAGGTTGATATCCCACCCGTATTCTGGTGTGCTGTGAGTGTTGTGCTTACCGGGAGGCGACGCGCTCAGAACATCAGCTCGTTTTCTCAGGCAGGGGTCGCCATCTCGAATTTCCGCGGCTCTCTTTGATCAACGGTTTGATGGTGTTCACGATCACACGCTGTTAGCGATCTGCATGCCCGGCGTTCCGACTGCTGTTTTCCTGCTCACCGTACAGGAGGCAAACAAGACGGTGGCGTGTAGCTACCTGTCAACTATCGACGCCGTATCCGTGGTCCCCGTGGGCGCTACTCGCAGAGAGATATGGGATTTACTCGCCGTCAAATCAGATGGGTCGCTGACTATTTTCACTCATGGGCTTCAGGAGCTCCCTGTCACATTGGCGGTCGCCCAGGCCGAGAATGCGGGTAGCGCAGAAAAAAATGCACCTGTTCCGATAACGGGGATAACATCCATAAAGTCGGCTTGTGTATCATCCATCACCTTGCTCTGTGCCAGCGGGCAAGTGTATCGTGGCAAATTCGACATGCTCCCTCGCGATCGTCTCGTCAACCAAGCGCTCCAAGTTCTGTCCCTTATCCTCCCTGCCAAAGAGGCATTTACGATGCACCTAGAGTTCCTCCGAGCATGGTCTCTCCACAATTTCGGCATCTCGTCCAATTTGGAGGCCCACGCCCTGACTTGCGCACTTACGAAGGTTCTGGACCTCGGACCGTCTGAACCAGCCAGCTGCCACGAGTCGCTTTCGACAGATTGGGAACGGCTTTTTGCCCAAAGTACGCGCGTCCGGAATTTCCAGGATGATCCCGCGTTACAGTGCCTCTCTCTTCCTGCCCATCTGAGAAGTCAGCCGTTGACCCTGGTGGCGGTGAAACCTAATCCTTCGCTGGCACCTGTGCTGTACGCTCTTCATATGCTTGCCGAGGATCTCCGACTCGTCGTTCATCGACATGATTCCCTCATGATACTCGTGTCTTTGGTTTGTCAGATTGCCCATACTATAAGACCGGAGTGGGCAGATTATTGGAAGCGCCTTTGTCCCAACATCGTGTCTGCTTGGCCTTCACCTTCTACTACGCGTACGTACCATACCCGCTCGTCGCCAGGCAAGGCTGATCTTGTGCCAGGAGTTGAGATGCATGACGATCGGATACCAGTCTGGCCCCCGGACATGACGACGGTACTGTATAGCAGAATTAGCAATCCTGATTGGAAATTTCCAGTATACGAGACGCCATGCCTGGCCGCCATGTTCGACATCCAGCCCTCATACGCTTTCGGAAGAGTTGAACCACTAAGTTCTCTTCAATGTCTCACTACGGTATACCTCTGTCTTTCTGACTCCTCGATTTCATCTGCGCAGAGACGAGCCGAGATGACGGTCGAGACTCTGGTGCGTATGTGGGGCACAGCAGAGAAGGGCCATTCGTTTTTGGACGGCCTACCTCTGGGCATTGCTGCACCTCTGCGTGAAGCCATCCGGACCTGCCAACTTTCGCCCCCTCCCCACTGGCAGCCGGAGCATTACGAGCTTGTTGGCCGGCGCGACCTCGCGTTTAGTGTCGCGATGGTTCAACCGGTTATCTCGCAACCGGGAATTTACCAGTCTGCCGAGACATACATGGTATGATTCACAGTGTGTGGTCGCTGTTGTAGATTAATCCGCGAGCAGACTTCTCATCATCGGACTACCATCAACACGCTGGTCGAACAAGCCAAAGTCGCGAGCTCGGGCGAGGTCGACCCGCTGTCTGGGGTGGAACTAGGCCTGAAATCTTTTGCTAGTATACGCTTCGGACAGGATCGTCGATTAGAAGAAGTGGCACGCATGCTGTGTTCGTCGACCATTCCAGCCGTTAGGCTCATCGAGCGACCAGACTTGAAGTGGGTTCGCGTGCAACTACTTCCTACCGAACAAAATGACCCATCATCCTTGCAGCGAACACGATCAGGCCAAAGAGCAGCAACACCAGGTCGTGCGGATCACAGAACGGACGTTGGCGTTGTCCTACGGCAGAGCGATGTTCACTTTTGGCTCAGTGCAAATGGTCACTCGCGAAGCATACGTGATTCCAAAACTAGAGTATCAAATCAGGATTCAGCCGTCCAACGTTGTCACTGGACCCGAACCTGGTAAGATCCCTCTCGAGTGCACGAATTGGGGTGAATTCCACAACGGAGTCGCCGCGGGCTTGCGCGTTGCCCCTTGGGCGCGAGGCGTGGAGAGCTCCTGGATCGCCTTCAACAAACCTTCAGAGTTGACGCCGGAGCATGCGGGATTCCTGTACGGACTCGGGCTGACGGGCCATCTCAAGGAAATGCTCACCTGGCATACCTTTGGATATCTCACACCGAAACATGATCTGACGTCCATTGGCGTTCTTCTCGGTCTTTCTGCGGCGAATGTCGGGTCGGGAAACATACACGTCACGAAGTTGCTAGCCGTTCATACGCCAGCATTACTCCCAACACCGACGGTAGATCTTAACGTCTCCCTCATGACCCAAGCTGCCGGACTCGCCGGAGTCGGACTTCTCTACCTGGGCACGAAGGACCGCCGCATGGCTGAAGTTTGTCTCAACCAAATCAGCCGCAAGGACCTCGTGCAACCTGATCTCAGCAACGAGCACAGAGAAGCATACACTTACGCTGCCGCTCTTGCATTTGGGATGATCATGATTGGAAAAGGATCGAATATCCCCGCCGACGTCGCATGTCTCCACCGGCTGCGCGTGCTTATTCACGGCGAGACGAAGGCCAGCATTTCAGGGCGAAGCCGTCCCACGTTCGATGTCAATATCACGTCTCCGGCTGCGGCCATCGCGTTGGGCTTGATGTACTTGAAAACGGAGCAAAAGGATGTTGCTGATATTCTCGACATTCCGAGCACGGTCGTTGAACTGAATCACATCCAGCCGAGTTTCTTGGTTGTGCGCACGATTGCGAGGTCGCTCATCATGTGGAACTCCATCGGATCGACCGCCGACTGGTTGATGACTCAAATCCCTGAACCCATCATGACGGCCATGCAGGATCACATCGCGAACAAACACCGGGCTGACGATGCCATCGAGTTGGCATACTTCAACATCATCGCCGGTTATTGCTTTGCCGTTGGACTAAAATACGCTGGGACTGCCCGCCACGAAGCGTACATCATGTTGTCGAGCTATTTTGACACGTTCAGTCGATTTGTCATGACGAGCGGTGAAGTCTGGTGATTCAAGTCGTCCCGACACGGTCTAACACGAACGTCTAGGTCCTGCGTTTGACCACAAAATCAAACGGTCTGCCGTGCGCGAGGGTCTCAACCTCATTTCGATTGCGCTGTGTATGGTCATGGCAGGCACGGGAGAGATCTCGTGCCTAAGGCGACTGAGATATGCGTTTGGGATGTACCACCAGGCCTTCCGATACGGTGTGCACGTGGCCACCCATCTCTCGCTCGGTCTACTCTTCCTCGGGGCCGGTCGTTTCACGTTGGGCACGTCGAATGCGGCGATTGCATGCATGGTCACTGCTTTCTTCCCGCGCTTCCACCATGTCTCGTCGGACAACAAGAGTTACCTTCAGGCGTTGCGACATCTGTGGGTCCTCGCGGCAGAGCCCCGCTGCCTGATCGCGCGGGACGTCACGACGCGCGAGGCTGTCTATCTGCCCGTCAAGATCACAACAAGAGAAGGGACCGATAGGGGCGTCGCGCAGCTCATCTCTCCCACTCTCATACCAGACTTTGAGAAGCTGGCGTCCATCCGGATCGATACGCCCCGCTACTGGCCCTTCTTTGTGGACTTTGAGAACGTGCCCGAACACAAGATGAGTTTCTTGAGGAACCAGACGCTGTATGTCAAACGCCGGACTGCGTTTCTCAGCTACACCGAGGACCCTAGAGGGAGTAGGAGTCTCTTCGTTCGCTCTGGTTCTTCCGCCGGTGATGCCGCCACGCTCGATTTTCCGCGGTTGACCGACGCGAAGGCCCACCCTGCGAGCGACCTCACCCATTTCATCTCGTCTTTTTCCAACGACACGCTCTTCCTCGCATTTGCAGACTATTTTTCCCGGGACGATGGTGAGACGGCCGAGGAGAAGACATTTCACGCATACTGCCACGCGGCACTACTAGATAGCATCCTCCAAGACAAGATGGAAACACTACAGTCGCATCTCACGCTGTACCAATATCGCACGCAACCTCAGCCCACGTCTCGTTTCCATCTTCGTCTGCAAGACCTCCGATTCGCTGTTGACTTTTATAGTAAAGTGTTTGAGCGACGTTTCAGTGGTCGGACAGAAAATAATCCCCGGCCGCCCCTTATCCGGGAGAACACGGTATCGGGGGCTCTACAGGCCCTCGATGAACGCCTTGGGAAGGTGCAGGATGATCCAAAATTTGCCAAAGTTCTCAGACGGTACGCCCGGGGCGAGCCCGTGTTAGATACAACGTCCGAGAGCGAATCCGTTCCCGGCGCGTCATCGGCGGAACAAGTCTCCCGGTGGCTCGCATGGTACCTCACGCGAAACGGCGTCCCATCTGCTTCCCTCCTTGTGATACTGCGCCAACTCGCGCGAGAGGCTCACGTGCACAGCGCGAGCCGCCCGCCGCCTGAAGGGACCGCGGACTCTCGGCTACTAGACATCGGGATCAAAGAGGTCTTACGGGGCACTGGTACAAAGATGATTAATGCGTTCGGGTCCGGCTGGTCTGAAGCATCGCTGGATCCGATCATCGAGGCGTGGCAGGGAGCATCTTGACCAAGCAGATGGGCGAGATAGTGATAATGCGCAGGGGGGGGAAATACATGGAAAGATACAATATGTGTAACTACCATTCCAACAAACGCGTGAGGGATTTTGTTGCCCACACCCGTGCGACGGATGCATTATCACCATGTCATGTCTTGACGTGCGCTCTTTCAAAGCGTTTCCATAGTACAGTGTGAAGATGACTAAATGACCTTAGCAAATGCAAAGCCCCCCGACGCCAACCTGCGTCCGGTGATATAATCACATCCGGGTCTTAGGATGCTATTCCGCGGTGCTGTTGCCCCTGAGACGACTGCGGAGAGATATTGATGAATAGCCTGCAATCTGACAAAGCCCTTGATTCTCAAGCTAAGACGATTGTATTTATGGAATTTGGACCTTTATTAGCTATTTGTTTAGTAATTTAAATCTTAACAGGATGATCCTGGGATGGGGGACTGGCAGTCCAGTCATAAACTAAGCCAATCGCGATAGCGTGCCTCTTTCGAAACCACGCATGATCGAACCTGTCGAGGGTCGAGGCAAAACGGACATATACGTTGACCGGCCCACATTATTGACCGGACGTCGCTTGTTCGGCTAGATCCAAAAAAAAACAAAGTGTGTGAAGAGTGAGGCACCACTTATTAGATGGAAACAAGCTTTCAAGCTCTGATTTCGCAAATGCGCCATCGAGGTAACAACGCATCCGCAAACCATAAGCGCCCGGTGAGAGCTCAATGGGCGGACCGTTTTGGTTTAGGTCAGGTTTGGATTACGCACTTGCCTTGTATGGCTTGATGGTCCTGGGCATCCATCATAGCTGTGGCAACATCTTATCATATCAATCAAACATATGCAGTAGCAAAAGTGACCTACAAGTATTCCTCAAAGGTGGTATGGTACCATGTAGAATACTCAGTAAGTCACTAAGTAAACTAAGGTAAAGCTAGGGCGCGATGTAAGGTATGCTTATGTAAGCTAAATACCGAAAATGGGACAAATACCACTCTTTGTCAGGGTAGTTATTAAGATAGAACTGGTTGTACACCTCCAAGGAAATGCTTGCCATAGCCTCACAATTGTGTTGGAAATTGTCAACTGGAATTAATTCCATAACATGCATCACAGTAGTAATGGGATTGTCATTCTGGATATTAGGGTGGACACTATATATCTCATAAATGAGGTCACATACAAGATCCTTGAATAGTTTTCATGTTGTGATGATGGCCTTGACATTCTTAATATATTTGCTATTAGTTGTATTACTCCATGGTGTTGACAACTCTGAAGAATTCATCTGAGACATCTCCTTGATTTGTTTCTTTGAAGGCATTCCATTGATGTAGAATGTTCCATCTGTCAGAATGCACCACTGTGCATGCAGCCACCTGTTGGACTTGCCTACCACACCTTTGCCACTCTACATTTTGATATGGTATTTTTGTTTTCCTTTGTCCCCTTTGTTGTTCCTTTCAGCATTTTGTAATTCCTTTATTTCTTTATACTTTCAAGTGGCACAACATGTATATTTAATCTCTCATTCACTGCTTACCATCTCAGTCCATTTGCCCCACAATGACTGAGCACTCTCTTCACTAGTCTCCCTTTTTCATTCATCACTTCTCATAACCTTTGACCATCACATCTTGGCCTCTGTCTGAGTGTTATTTTTTTTTCTAGTGGCACTACATTGTTGTTATAATACTTGGTGAATCAGAAAAGGAGCACTTGTAGCTGATATTCTATTTCCAGCCTAGACATTGTCAATCCTCATAAGTTAATGATTCACCAAGTGTTATGATTTATCTTGTTCTTTTCCTTGTTTCATGTCTAGTTATACAGATTTACTTCTTCTCATCCAATCCTCTTGTATCAGACTCAAAGCTCCTGACTTACTTATTGCTCCCCTTTTGCCATTGTTTTGCTTACTAGTTGTGTTGCTCAGTCAATCTATGCTTCTGCCTACTCAGTATGACATCTTTCATTTGTTTTCATTTATATGCTTCAATAGTATACATATAAATATATGTAAATCCACCTCATAAGTATCTGTCTTCCCAGCTTAGACCTACTCAGCAATATACCTTCTCTTGTATCTCTGCTTTACACCTGAGTGAGCACTGTAGGAGGCTAAAGTCTCCTATAATAAAAATACCCTATTTTTCCACTTTCCACTAGGTCTGGTCAACCATTGCTCTATTCCACTCCTGTCCATGTCTGTTTGGGTAGGTCCAGTAATCAGACTTTGGTATGTCCAGCCCAGATTGACTTAGTCTGGACCTGGATTGGTGTCTGCCAACCTGGATTTAGTCCAGTTTGATTCCAAACATGTGCCAATTAGTCCAGGTTTTTGTTACTTTATTTAGAACTTTCTTATTTTGTTCTTGCAAGTCCAAGGGAATGCCCTGAAGTATAAAAGTCTGTCTTTATGGTTGAAATACATCTTTCTCCCCTTTCACTTTCTATCTGTGTGAGCTAAGAGGGGGTTGCTTTTCCATTCAGTTCATTTCTAGCTCTCATCCTTGGCCTTTCTATTTGTTTCTGACCCTTGTCCTTGGCCATTTCCTAAAAGGCTATGAAAAGTGACAAACCAAAAAGCAAACTGTGAAGAGAATGCTCAGTTATTGCAGGGCAAATGGACTAGACTATATTACCTGCAAAAAGAATGCTACATACATGGTAAGTATTGGTAATGGTATGGTAGCATAGGATGGTGCTCACCTCAGTCATTGTAGGGAAAACAGACTAAGTGTTATGCTTGATCCTGAAAGGTCAAGCATGGACTCGGCTTGACGAGAGGAACTGTCAGTGAGCGGCTACAGTGAGACAGAGATGAGGGATGTAGCCTGCAACTAGCAGGGTCAAGGGGGTTCGTCTGGCGACTAGCCAACGAAGGTTCAAGGTCGAGAATCTTGCCTAGCGACTTGCTAGCAAGGAGACAAGGACAAGAGCAGAGTGCTCAGTCAAGTGTTGAGCAAAGACACGTAGAAAGGAGAAACAATGTAGATTGCTGAGTAGGTCTAAGTTAAGGAGACAGGTAGACCTACGAGAGTTTTTATAGTACATCAGGAAACAACAAGATAAAATGAAGACAACGAGGAAACAACAAAGATTGGTAAATGTATGAGTAAACCAGCGAATAGCAAAAGGAACTTGGTGACTAATGGTGGAACTACAAGCCCGATATGAGAGAATCGGACAAGGAGACTAATGTTCAATGACAAATGAAGGAAACAAGGTGGAAACAAGTCAAGACAAAAGTGAAACATAACACTAAGGTGGTAGGTAGCAAACAGGAAAACTAAATATACATGTTATGCCACTTGAAAGTATAAAGGGACTACAAAGGCTGAAAGGAAAACAGAGAGATGAAAGGAAGAACATGTCATACAAACATAAAGGGGCAAAACTATCATAGGTAAGTCTGATAAGTGGCTGCATGCATGGTTGTCTATTCTGATATTTTCCTTATTTCTAGCCCTCATTTTTGGCCAATTCCTTTGTTTTTGGTCCTCATCCTTGACCATTCAGGCCCTCATCCTTGGCCCTTCATTTTATTTCTGGCCCTCATTCTTGGCCATTTCCTTTGTTTCTGGCTCTTATCCTTGATCATTTTCTCTTGTTTCCAGCCCTTGTTCTTGGCCATTTCCTTTGTTTCTGGCTCTTGTCCTTGATCATTTTCCCTTGTTTCCAGCCCTTGTTCTTGGCCATCCCATTTGTTTCTGGTTCTCATCCTTAACCAACATCTCACATCCCATCTGTTTTTTTTATTTGTCTAGATTAAGATGGATTGGTAAACCTCTCTGTGGCCAGTTGAACTAACCCTTCCATCAGTAGCCCAGTACACAACTCCCCTGGGGATAAGTATTACATTCATGCCCTCTCCCTTTCTTTTATTCTTACAGTGCTCCTCTCATACTCTCATTATTCCACCCCTACTCAGAGAAGTCACCATGATCCATCTCTACTAGGAACAGTTTCTCATCAACCACTTGTTGAGCAAACCCTTGACCCTGCTCAGCAGGCTAAGTCCATTATTCCACAGTAACCATTCACTGACCATCCCCTGTTCTTTGTCCTTAGTCAAGTCCATGCTTGACTCTCCAGGATCAAGCACAACACTGAAAGCACTTACACAAAAAATCTGGCAATAACTACCCCACCATATACTTGCTTGTTTAGGTATAATGGTGCATATACTGACTGAGGTCTCCCTGATCTCAAGGAAGATGTACTATTTTATGGGAATTAGCTTCCTTTTGCCACTCAGATGACAGATCACAACATATCTGAACTTAACTATTATGATTAATTAATCTTGAATACAAGATTTGAATGTTAATACCCTGTTAAAACCACATCTGACAAGAATATATTTATTCTTTATCTTATCTTATCAACTGTGCTAATATTCCTTATCTTATCTTAGATCCCTGTAATCTCATCTCAATTCCAGTTATCATACCATTATTATGATATATCCTTGAGTCCAAAACTTTGCCTTCTCCATTTACATATAATGCAGACATCTCCACTCAGTTTACAGCTGATATCAGTAAGTGGCTCCTTATTATGCATTACAAGAACCTGTCAGAATATACAATCATGTGTGCAACCATCCATTGGGCCTATCTACAGAAAGCAAGCACATAGCCTCTCCTATATATCATATTTTTAGTTTTCCAATTGCAGTTTATCACTCAATCCATTTACCCTGCAATAACTGAGATAAGCATCAATCTATGCTACTATAACATTACCAATACTTACAATATATATGTATAGCATTCACTCCACAGGTAATGTACTTAGTCTATTTGCTCCACAATGACTGAGCATTCACTTTGCAGTCATTCCCTTTTTTGCACAAGGCTGCTTGTAACCCTTTAGAACCTATCCTGTTTGAGTGCATAAGCTACCAGTAAAATATGTACATTTACCCAGTAAATTGTGTATCTTCTAGATTAGGAAGAAAGAATGTACCAATTCCACTTTACAATGCTACTCATTGAGTGTGGCATCACCTCACCTGACAATATTGTCAATAGTGATATTAAGGCTTGGGCCTGAGCCCTATGCTCTATGTTCAATTCTTTAAGGTAGTTGATGGTCCCAATGATGTGACAAAGATGTACAAGCTACAATGCAGCCATTTTCTTGAGCCAGATAGTCAGTCTCACTGTGCTGTAGATATAATCCCCAATGCCAAAGTCTTGACAAAGCAAATCACCATTCCCCCTTTTCTGCAAAATTGGGGGCTTCATATCTTCTTTTACTCTATACCAACAAGCAAACAATCACAGGCTCTGGTTCTCTCCTTGAGCAAATTCAGTTGCTCATATCAATGAGAATGACTAAGTAATGCAATACTTGGGTGTAAACCAGCAAGAATTTGACTATATGAAATGTACCATCAAAGTGCTCCAAAAGTGCCAAATAGATTGCAGTAGCAGCAAGAGAAATGATATGAGAAAAACTTGAAATTGTGTCATTGACATAGAAATGAAGGCTGCCCAGCCAGATTGCATTGAACAATACTGGATATGAGTGCAGGATGTTTAAACAAACTGATGAGATTTCTGGCCTAAGCATTGTAAGTATGGGTAGTATGTTACAATAGATAAATTGTACTGTTGTCAATACCAATCAATTGATTGCATGATCCCCCAATAGTAGTAATTCTGTGATCTAGGATAACACAAGCAATCTAAAACATTATCATTGTTGGTACACAGTTCAGACTCTCAACCCAGAGTATCTTCACCAATCCAAATGTTCACCACTACATATCATACATAAGTGTCCATAAGCTCTTGTACCAACCACTTATTTCATTTTAGACATTTTGCAGATGGACATTGCTATACCTGAATATACATACTACCATATGATTTCACACAGTTCATCAGACTTGTAAAATGGGGTCAAGGTTTTGTGACAAACACATATAGAGTGGGTCCATTGATCAATGAGGGTGAGTAGCACTGCTGGGAAATGGATGAAAGAAAAAGTCCCCCTCATAGATCCAAAAGATCTTGCCATACAGCTTGTACACATTGAACTACCTAGGAACCAAGACCATTGAATGCACTGTGCTTCATGAGTCTCAAAGTCAGACAAAGAACAAGAATAGAATGACAAAAGAATTGAGATTGAGTGTAATACTACTCTGCAAAGCAGCTGTGTAATGTTATCACTTGACGACAGTGGGGGCCAAATCAGACCTTTCCTTTTCTACCGACCGTAGCGAGGTCGGTTACAACTTGTACACGTGCGGAGCCTCAACCCGTCGGCATCGTCCAGACTCCGTCCTGATTGGCGCTGGATGGCACCTCCGCTTTCGTCTTCCATCAGCCCTCCCCTGGGACACCCCGGAATGGCAGGCAAACTGTCGCCTGATACTTTATGATTCATCTCTCCTATCCATGACCTGTATACACCCATGTCCAATCGGACTGCCGTTCCCCTCGTCTCCATCTCGTTTACTTAACTTCTCAATTTAATTCACCAGTCTGTTAGTTTTTTATTACGGTGGCACTTGGGCCATGCCGCGGCATAGCATTTTCCCGCCACATATGTAGCCAAGAGCGCCGAATTGTTGAGATGTCGTGTTCATGTCTGTACCCACGCACCCGCCGGAGACAAGACGCCCATCCCAATCTAATTCTCACTGCGGAGGGCCATGTTATCCCCTTTGAACTCATCCATAAGTAACCTTGCTCGTCCGTCTAGATCTCAGTTCCAGCCCTGACTTGCGGTCCGCATATCCGAAAAGATGCTTCGGCTTCCAAAGAGTAGCTTAGTGCCACTCCAAGTCCCAACTCCCATGACAAGTCCTCGCACTGTGCAGGGACGTCGGATCACTCGCGCGGTGTCGCACGACCAGTGTTGCGACTGTTCAAATAGCACCACAAATGACCATTTTATCTTTGGCACAATGTACGTACAGGCCTCTCAGCGAGCTGCTTGCATTTTATAGGGCAAGCTCACCGGGAATTCAATGTAGCGGCAGTGATTCACCGCCTGGAAATCGTCGCAGAATCATCACACATTCCCACATATACTATTAAATGTCCTCTTGGCCCCCTGGGTGGCAATGCAGCATGTACAGGCGCAAACAAAGGGCGCATAATATGAACCTACAGGATACTCGGAAATGGAGAAACTTCCGGCGGAGAAAGCACCGCGAGTGGTCGAGGGGGTGGCGGACGAAACTCCCACAATGAAGAGAGAGAGCAAATCCGGCCCAAGTATAGCGTCACCAGCCAGGCCCATCACACCGTGATTGTTCGCTAGCGAACAATGGTCGGCGTAATGCTTGACGAAAACGCAACGAAGCAGGCGTGAAACATGAGGGCATTGGGGGTTGCGCACAGTAGCTGACAATCCTGGACGGCGCACCGTGCCTCGATTGGATCTGTCCAGATATCATGTCGTGTGCGTGAGCGATGACCCATTCCAGCTCCCAGTGAACAATGCGTGCCGTCGCCGTGGACCCCGCGCGGGTTTTGACCTCGGATGGGGCATGCGTGCTCAAGTGCTTACGGGAGGCTCCCCGCCAACGGCGGCTAGAATGGCGGCTAGAAATGCCTGGTGACCGACGAACGCGGAGCCAATTACTTGTCCCCACGAGTATGTTACAGCTTCTGATGGGAGAAAGATAAACCAGTGTTTAATAGATCTGAGAATATCAAGCTGCCGCGGCTAGCGCACGAACGTGCACCTGCAGCACAAGGTCGCGCCGGTGCATCAATTCATACACGTTCAAGGCCGTTTCTCGTCATGATATTTTTTCGGCTCGTTGTTGTTCGCATGGCCTAAAGCTACTACTGTTCGTACCGATATCGCTTGCACAGGCGATTTGACGGTCGTGGACAAAGGGTAGACAAATGACCTCACTTGTTAACCGAAGAAACGGAGACCGCTCGTCTGAGATTACCCACGCAGAATCCGATCATTCATAGTCTGGAGATTTCTGATGTGGAAATTTGCATATTAGGCATAATGAGCAAACAATGACTTGTGCATAGGAGGTACTTTATCTAGTTCTACAAGGCGCTCCTCGTTCCGTAACAATGAAATAATGGTTATGCTTGGTTAAATATACAACAACAGAAGATGCAGCCAAGATGCAGCAATTGTCAGGAGGCAGAACTGATAGGCCAGCCTGAGCGACTTCCGTACCGAGATTGATCAGGGAGACGATGCAACCGAACGTTGAAAGCCAGCTGGTCGCTGGAGACTCTGCTCCCAGAGGAAGGTGCGGCGCTGGTTAACGGCCTCGTTGAGCTTGTCGAGCACCGTCACCGTCGTATCCCAATCAATGCAAGCATCAGTGATGCTAACACCATGCCTGAGTGCACCAGGACCCTCAGCAGGTACATCCTGACGACCCGCATTGATGTTGGACTCAATCATGACACCGGTGACGTTCCTGTCACCCGCAGCGAGCTGCGCACAGATGTCATCTACCACCTTGGGCTGGTTGTTGTGGTTCTTTTGCGAGTTACCGTCTAGTTAGTGACCACATGAGTTCACATGCCATTAAAGAGATTGAAAGACATACGGCTACAGTCGATCATGATGCTGGAGTGGTTCTTGGGACGGGCCTTCTCAATCGCCTTGACAGCTGCGGAGACATGTTCGGATGCGAAGTTGGGGCCTTTGGTGCCTCCGCGGAGAATGACATGCACATCTTGGTTACCCCGAGTCTTGACAATAGCAGCCAGACCGTGCTCGGTCACTCCCATGAATGCATGGGGATTGGACGACGATCGCATGGCATCAATGGCAACGTTGACACTGAAACGGAGACCATATGTTGAGAAGAAACTCGGTTATTAACAGTATTGATATTCTCACCTCCCATCGGTACCATTCTTGAAGCCGATCGGGAAGGAGACACCGGAAGCGAGTTCTCGGTGAAGTTGAGACTCGGTTGTCCGGGCGCCGATAGCGCCCCAGGAGATGACTGCAAGAATGAACTTAAGACCATGTCCAATAAGCGGTCGAGACAGACATACGATCCGCGATGTACTGAGGAGAAATAGTGTCGAGAAGCTCTGAACCGACTGGCACACCAAGGCCAGTCAGGTCACAGAGAAGCTGCCTTGCAGTCCGAAGACCCTTGTTAATCTGGAAGGACCCGTCGATGTCCTAGGGGAAATACGACAGGTTAAACGAGGTGGCTAAATCGGAGTAAAAGGACCTACGGGGTCATTGATCAAGCCTTTCCAGCCAACAGTCGTCCTTGGTTTCTGAAGGGGAGGATCAGCCGAGGGGGAGTTGGGATGGCAGGTAACATACTTCGCTGTTAATGGGGAGTCAGGCACATTCATGATTTGAAATGATTCGACTCACAAGTAAGCACGCATAACGATCAACAAGTTGTCCCAGGTGGGAATTTTAGCCTTGAGCAGGTTTGCATACTGGATGGCCTGCTCGGTGGAGTGTATAGAGCAGGGGCCAACAATGACGATCACTCGCTCATCCTGGCCGGCGAGGATGCGCGCAGCGTTGTAGCGAGCAGAGGCGATGGTGAGACGCGATGCCTCGGAGGGGGTAATCTCGTGCCTGAGCAGGGCGGGTTGGACGAGAGGGTCGTACTGGCAACGGATGTAAGTGGTGATCACGGCGGCGCGGTCGTATACTCACGCCGAGGACACGTCTGTCCTGCATGTACTCCTCGAGCTGCTGCTCGTCCTCGGGGAAGGGAGTGATGGTGACGGGAGACAAGGCCGGCATTGTGTTGGGAGTGTGGAGGGTGAGGGGGAGATGAGTGAGATGAGATGGGCTGAGATGGAAGGAGGAAGGGGGGGCCTTTTTATATGATATCGTGCAGCTGGACGAGACTGCATGCGAAATGACTCTGTGACCTTTCCTTTCCTTTCTTGTGCTTACAGGTCAGTATTTCCCGATTCGGACGCATTTCAACCTGCTGCCAAAAAGGACTAGCGACTATGCCACACCGGTCTGATGGAGACTGCCACGCCCGACAGAGTCGCCGCTGAACTGAATCCGGTGCCCGGCTTCTGTGTAAAATCAAGGGCCACCAACAACGCCCCCATTCGTCTAACAGCATCAGACCAGATTCCCGGTCTGCTTGCCAAACAGGGTCAAAAGATTTTCGTAAACATCGCATGGGACTCCAACGTGCCGCCACCACCTCCCCCTCCCACAAGCGACGACGCGATACACCACGCAACGCACGCTCTTGACACCGGTGGATCCAACACAGCGCCGTTCATCCCCATCGTCCTATCGGATGCGCGCCCGGACTATGACAAAGGTCGGTGTTACGCGCCCACCGTCTCCGTCCTGACGCCGTCTATTCCACTTTGCTGATCCATGCTGTCAGCGGGCCAGCCAGCCATCGTCTTTGATTGTGCGCTCCATCCATCTATGAAATCTCGCGCCCTGAGAGATCCTGAATTCAAAAGCCTCATCACCGGTATTCACCATGCTGCCATCCGTCTCGTCTTCATTCTCACCGCCTGGTGCTCCAGAGCTCGCTTTCCAACAAATTGAGGCGCAAACGGCCTTGAGGCTCTCCCGGCAGATCACCACGCCCAACATAGCTTCGAAAGGTAAACCGCGATCCCGTCCAGTGCTGGTGCCCAGCCTGTATCCACATCACCGGCCGACACGGACGCTTGTCCAAGAAGTGCCCGACCGCTCTACCAGCGAGTCTGAAAAGGTACCGCCCGACGGCATTACCAACGTCAACTTTGAAACCCGAATCCTCCGGTGGTCTTGCACGCAACGGGGTTCAACCATCCGCGTGGTCTTTGATGTTCCTGAAGTTGTAAGCAAAACCTTCACCGCCTTGTGAGACGTATCTAGGTAACAAGCATTGTCTTCCGGTGCAACACACAGACACACTCCGTCATTTCTGAATCCACACTTGATCTCGAGCCGAGGCGTGTCCTTTTACACATCCCTGGCTTGTACCACCTTGACCTTGACCTCGACGTTTCCGACGTAGAGCTCTTGTCGGTACTTGGCGAGAATGAGAGCGGTCACGAAGCTCTCAAGCTAAAGCGCATGCGCAGCCTCGACGTTGACAACGCTCGGGCGGAGTGGCGTGTTGCTGATCGAGCGATCGTACTGCTGGCTTGATCTGTCGCACGCTATTCCACAGCTTCCCAAAAAGCCAAGACCCATGCCGCAGAGCCCCAAGCATCACTAATTGAGTAACGGCATGGGCGGTAGAGAGGCCGTGTGCCGTAACCTCCACGCGCTCCGAGATTGGTTCTCCCTGATCCATGTGGTAGACTAGCCGGATTCGTTTATGGTATCATCATGGTATTATTGCTTCCCCCTGTGTTCACATTGGTGGGTTCATGTCTGCTAGAAAATAGCAGTGGACGGCTGCCGAATGTTTGAGCCACGAACCACACGCTGCCCAATTGGAAAGTAGCACACCCAATGCTCAGGCTTGCTATGAATATCCGTGCTTGGCGAAGATCATAAATCGGTAGACACCCGAATATGATTCGTGCCGAAATCCTCTTTGCTTGATCAGGGCCGCACTACGCACATCGTGGCGGCCAAGTTCGGTGTACTGACTGACTGGCGTGTACGAACAAGACGGGTCCCGCCACTCGACGTCGCTGCCGACGAGTGGCATAGTCTACTCGTAGATTCCATTTCTCTTCCTGACCAGGGCTAGCACATTGATTGACGGCATCGCGACCCTCTCTGAACGCACCGCTCCAGAGCTTGGCTATTTGTTTGTTCATTGTTCCCTTCTTCTTTTCCGTAACCCTTCCAGTGCACCCCTCCAATGACGCCTCAAATAAATGTGGGTACTTGTCGCGCAAGGTTTGCCTAACGATAACGTTGACAGGATGTCTATCTCGTAAACTGATTAGTAGTCCCGTTTACTTTTGCAGAGAGTCAGTGCATCATAACGTCAGATAGATAAGCATCACGCTAGAAGTGTTTTGGAGCGAGTATTCGGCTCCGTAGCGAGCAACAAAGAAAAAAGAAGTAAAAATAAAATAAACGGCGCACGTTCGTAATATAAACGTCTTTTTCTGGATACACATCTTCCCCCCTATGCGTGGTTGAGGCGTTCTGCTGTGCTAGTTGTCGACATGGCAAGCCGGTGGGACATAAACAATTACAGTCGTGGATGGCCTTCCCTCGGCAAAAAGTTCGAACGCGAAATTCGGCTCCAATGATATCGGCAAGGGTCCGAACGCTCGATTATGGGCGTGCGTGTGTTCACATGCGTCTTCCGCGTTCGTCTCCTTTCCCTCGTGGTCGTCGTATCACCGGCAAAATCCCCTCAATCAGAATTTTTCATAAGCGAAAACAGTACACCTGTCCACACTAACATGCCTGGGCAGCAACGCACCTACACCTTTTGGTTTCTCGTTCCCCACCGGCAACTAAATCTACGCCCTGCTCGCCAAGTTTAACCATGGAACAGGGACAACTGGTGAATCCTACAGCAAATTTTGCCCCGTGAAGGCGCAGCAACAGCACTCGCATTGATGGGTTCGCTCATGGCTACCCGGTTGTGCTAAGGATGGCGCATGGCATGTCGCATCCTGTATGTGCGCAGTTCCACTTCCCTGTCTTCGGAATAATGTTCTGACACCAACGACGGACAAGCTCGTTTCCTTGCTCGTCTTCTGGCCGCGTACCACGATGTCGATCGCGTGCACCGTTGTCAAATAGTGGTGGGTTTGGTTGTATTTGGCTCAATCGGCCATGGCCAGGCACAGCACTTGATCGTCGGCGCTCAGTCGCCACGGTCGCCCTCCCACTCTAATTTTGTGGCTTCGTTTCTCTCTCGACTTCGGGCGCCGTTCGAAGATCGTCAGCGCAGTGCAGTGCATATATTCACTACCCATGCGAGAGAACAAGATTATCCCTCGGCTTCTTTTCGTGTATCATTCCGCGGAGTGTCCAGGGCAATTCCTCTGTGCGCCATTGTGGCAGCACAGGGGTCATGACGAAATAGGAAAAGGACGTAGATAGACACACCGAGCTCAGGTACACGGAAGAACCAGAACGCACACGCCAATGTCGGCATCCGAGGATATGATGCAATCGCTCGTTCCCACCATGATGAGCGTGAGCTGAGATATACTTTTCTGCATTGGCTGTGCAACGTAAAGATTTGACTGTAAGTAGTGACAGCAACCGTGATCTGTAAGAGGTCAGACTTTCATGAATGTGTCCACCATCCCTGTAACGTCTGACGACGAATCGGATCGAAAATACCAAAGTTGCAAGCTGGTCCAGTTTTTCCATGCAAGTTATGTAACGACACACCTTGATATGCCTGCTTGATCTGTCTGAGGGCCTTGCCCTGGCCCTCTTCGAGGTTCTGGGTGAGCTCGACTGTCTCTTGATGTTTTCTGACAGACAGTGCCTGGAAAGCAGTTAAATGTGAAGAACGACCCAAGGACTGTATCGTATATGCGTCACCGATCGATAAAAGAGATACAAACCACAAGCGTTTTCTGTGCTTCGGTGATCTTGACGAGAACGTCTCGTTTCTTGTCCTCGATGGCGGCGTACTCTAAAAGAAAGTCTTGATAGGCCTTTTCCCTGATCGTCGAATGCTCGCAAAAAAAACAGTCATGGTAGTAGCATGTTCCTCACATCTCATTCATGATCCCTTTGACTTCACGTGTCTTTCGATCGACCTGTGCAAGACAACCAAGCAAATGAGCGAAAAAAAAGAAAAACAGATCGAGCGACGCGGACGTGTTCGTCGAGCTGGGCTTGTGCCGCCTTTAGAAACTTTCTCTCTCTTTCCCTCTTTTGTTTCTGCCATGTCACTGTTAACAGCGAGGACCGCATATATGCATACAAGAGGCGACTTGGCGATGTGGATTTGTTGCACGCACCCTTGAACTCCGCAACAGCCCTTGCGTACGCCCTGAGAGTCGAGCAAAAGACCTCAATCGCGTTTTGTAGTGGCGTCGGGCACACGACACGTACTCTAGTTCCCGATCGTCGCTGTCGGGCGTCTTGCTGCATTGTGCCAGAATGTCGTCATCGTCATCGGTAGGGTTCACCGAATAGGAGGCCTTCTGCGGCATGTCTGAGCTGCCTAGTGAGGGGGGGATACAAAGCAAAGACAAAAGGGGCTGGATGGAGAAGTGCTACAGGGGGCGATCACGTGGCAGCGTGCAAGAACTAGCTCGCATTGATTATGACGGGTTTCGGTGCGGCAATATAAAATCTGGACACGACAAGTAAGCTATGTGGAGGCGTCAACGCGTCGAGCGCCCGAAACATCTCCAAGAGCCCGGCGCTCCTCTCGACACCAGCCAGTTCCACTTTGTGCCAGGGCAACCACACCATCACGTCGTTCCCTTCTTCAAACTGATCGATACTACTCACAACGGATCTCCCACCATTCGTGGGCGCAAAGTTGAGCAGTACGACGTAGGTGCCCAACGCCAGATCCCCGCTTGCGAGCGGATGTCGTCTTGTCAGACGGCAGAGCGCGAGTCCAGAGCGAGGGCCGGCCGCAAAACGCGATCGCTCCGACACCGACACCTTGGCGACGTCAAGGACTCTCAGAATGCGAAGCTGTACGTCTGACACAAGCTTGGACCCAGATTCGATTTTCTGTTCCATATGGCGTCTCCATAGCACAAAGTCTGTTTTTGCATATGATATGCGATGTTGAAAGCGTTCCGCTAGGCCACCCCTGCAGCGAAGAAATAGATGCAGCCGCCAAGGAAGCAACGGGTGACAAGGTTGACATACCGGACAAACTTGGGTTCTTTGCCGCGCGAACGCTTGTCCGGGCTTACCATCACACCCCGCTGGAGCTCGCGATCGGTCGACGATGTGAAATTATGCCCGTGTTGCTGAAGGAACAACGACAACAGCTCAGCACCCGCACCTTCTTTGGTTGGATCGGTGGTCTGGGCGAGATTCGTCGTGAGGATCGTTTTCATGTGTTTCTTTGGCGAAGCAGGGAGGTGTTCCAGCAAAGATGGTGGTGCGAGGGGCTTGAGCAGCATGGACGGTTTGGTCGACGGCGGAATAGGCACCGGAGGAGGTTTGAGAGTATATTTGGGTTTCTCAGGAAGTGCGGGCGGTACCCTCAGCGTTGGTTGAATCGAGCTCGGACTGGCACCTGCCGCCTTGCTTGACGGCTTGATCTTGGCTGTCTGTAGCGTCTGTGGCGACGTAGCGACAGGCGGAAGTACAGGCGGTTTCAGCACCTTGAGAGGAGGCAGCGCTTTCCCTGCCATCGCCACACGGGGAGGGTGCACAGACGATGAGGCCTTCGGCTGCGGCTTGGACACCGACAGTCTACTCGGCCCAGCCTCTCTGGGTGCATCACAAGCTACGAAGGGATTCCGTGGTCGTTCATGGGTCGTAGCATAGACAAGTTTCTTCCTCGTCTCGGCAGGGGGTGGTGGTACGTCGTCGAAAGCGGAGACAAACTTGGTGATGCTCTCGGGTGGCTTGTAGCGCGACGCTGACTTGGGTTTTTGAAAACCGTCGGGCCCGCGTAGTCTTGCTTTTTTTGCAGGACGTTCCATGATGATGATAATTCAAAGTGCCAGTTGACGATCCGTGCGAGCGTGTCCGGGCCGCGGCTATTATCAATCGCCTGGGAGTAGTTACATCGGTTGCAGTTGTCCGAGCACCTCTGCCTGCCATGGTTGTTCTGACTAGCGCAGATAAGCGCGAGATTGGCCAGGTAAAACGTCTCATCCTGCGACTGGCATTGTGCAGGCTGACCGAACAACTGGAAGCACTTTGTCTTTGGTTTTCATGGTCACGAAATCAGCGAGGATGCAAAGACCCTGATTCGCGACTATCACGTCGGGCAAGTCTCCACAAACAAAAAGCAGATCGCTTCCCCGCTGACCCGGTCTCGGCAGTAACATCATCCTAATGAAGAGAAACGTCCAAAGTAATAGTAATCCATGCTACCCCCGTTGCTGATTGCTTGACCAAGTTTATTTTTTACAGGCATAAAGCAGGTCCATAAGCTCGTCAAGAGTCTGCAGCAGTTTGCCAAGGACTGTGGCCATACCCAGCCACTCATGATTGGGATAGCTCAAGAGAATGG
>JBBPMH010000142.1:0-52101 GCA_038090235.1 Pulveroboletus ravenelii | reverse complement strand
ATGGGGGAGTATGGGTTATTGGAAGGGTCAACCGCGCACAAAATGAGGTTTGGGAACTCCAAAAAGGTATGGGTTATGAGGGAGTATGGGTTATGTGAGGTATGTGTTATGAGGGAGTCGACTGTACCTGACTTTTTGTAATCCAGCCACCTCCCAAGTCTCACAACATAAGTGCAGAGGGAAAAAAAATCTAGTTGTAGATCGTGAATCATTTATATGATACGTCATAGGTACAGTACATCCAAATGTGCGGGTAGTATTCCTGGTACCACTCATTCACATCTCGTCTTGCAAGATCCATTCTAGGACTGGTCATCTTTCAACACACGATGGAACATGACGCTGAACACAGGCAGGCTGTTTCCCCGGCCACACTAAGCCGAGTTTGATGAGCCCATTGTTATCCGTCTTTTCATTCATGGGCTGGGCTAAAGCATCATCACCGTCTTACTCCCATTGTGTACATCGGAGATGCAGGCAAGTATGATTGGTGAGTGGCTCTCAAAGAGTTGTATTACAAAGCATACCTCGGGACGCATCTCCAAGGGCGTTGCACATACCTAGCAGCATCTGAGAGTCGTGATGATGGTAGGAGAACGTAATGTACTTAGTTAGCATCTACATTGTCACCGGGTACTGTGAGCTGCTCAATGATTTAAATACTGACAAGTCCGTGTTCAGTCACGGGAAGCGATCACCGTAGGTCCCCGTGCTGCAAGCTGCGATGAACAAGAAGAAAACATTGACAGAAGAACTTCCATGAGACCCTCAGGGGCACCCTAGTCATAAGCTAACATTTCCTAAGTTTCCAATAACTCGATAACCGAACTCCGGTTATGTCTAGACATCCACGGTCGCCGTCAACTGAGTACCAGGGCGAGCTCCATCATGGGTGGCGCTGGTAGTACGTGCAGCTGCATGAAACCAATGAAACATTTGGTCAATGCCTACATGATCGCGGTTCGGCATGGCTTGTCTACATGTTCCATCAAATTGCCTCGATCAATGGGTGTCATCACCAGTGCCCGAGCCACAGCATATCCACTCGGGAAGCGGGATTGAGAACTTGAGTATGGGCCTGCCTGATTCTCGCTAGCGTGATCTACTGAGTCTCACTACATAAGCACAGAAGGAATGTGCGCACCACTACATAGACGGCACCGGTCGACGATGGAGATGCATCGTTTACTTGTGTCTAATAGGGAGTGAACCATCGTCACCTAGTACATATGGAGAAATGAAATACGCACCATGCGTGCTCCTGCCGGATTTGCAGAGCCTTGCCTGCTACCGGAGGCATGTTTGTCCGGATCACTGTGGTCAACAGCTTCGGTACGTGATGGATCCTGCAACGCCTGATGAGCGCTTGCACACAGACAAGGGGAAAAAAAACAAACGCTTGGCTCCCCAGTGGATTGATCATTGCGGGAAGCAGCCTCGAGTTGCCGCCGACGCTCCAGCTGGGCAAGAGGATTGAACTACAATGTTTGATGAGCCGCAGCACGCGAACCTGAGGAACAACGAACCCTTCTCTTCCCAGTGGAAGTTCGCTATGGCCACATGTTAAGCATGCCATATCGAGTCCCCTGTCAAGGAGAAGCACTCACTGGATTGACTTGAGCTGCGGCCATCCGTGAAGGACCCGTGTTGGGGGCTATTACTCTCGCTGGTGGGGGAGAATGTGAATGATGATAACTAGACTGGCGTGATTCTCCAGGGGAAGGTGAACGATGATCTGCAAGCTGGCATGACTCTCTGGGTACCTGACCGAGCTCATGGGACTCTGCACCCTTGCCACCCTTTCTGGTCCAGGTGGGAACAAATCTGCGCCAAGATGACTTGACAGTATCAACATTGCTTCCTGGAGGTGCATTTGCTGGCTGATGTAAGTCAGGTGGCGAACTGCTGTCCTTGTGGGGATGAGAAGATATTGGAGAGGGTGGCTACAGCAGGGTCAACACCAGTGTAAAAGGAAGATATACTGATCACTAGCCTCATCATAGTTGAACTCGGCAACTGGCATGCCTGATGGCACCTCAGTCTATGTGATTATGAGAATTTTGTGCGAGACCAAAATGAATGAACAAGTACCTCGAGGAGATCACTCTCCCTGTGAGTCTGCGAGATGATGACACTGGATTCCCTGGGACCTTCCTGGTGCACATACATCATGAGGGTGTCAGCACACCTCATTTAAGGTGAAAAGATAATATCCTACTTTGGGAGAGTGAAGTGGGTCATTGTCATGGTCGCCCGAGATCACAGATTGCTCTTCATGGATAGATGTCTAATATGGCATACCAAATTGGAGATGGAATGATGTTCAGCCAATGTAGCAAGATCGCAAATGGAAAAATACCTACATGGAATGGACCATATGATTCTGGAAGAATGCGACTGAGGTCATGCACTACAATTTTTCCATTTTCTCCTCCAGTCGCCAGGGAGGTATTATCTTGGGAGATGGCGATTGTCTGAATAGTCCCACTGTCCTTGATAGGAGAGCCAATGAGAGAGAGAGAGGCTGAGTCCAGGAGGAAGATAGAAGAGGACACATAGGTAGCAACAAATTTTCCATTACCAGCCAGAGCAATAGAGAAGACAGTGCTGCCACCGAGAGACTCTGACTCAGAAATTTGGCGCCTGGTGGATAGATCAAAACACTTGACTGTACGACGTGATGCAACGAAAATATATGCGCCATCATTGGACCACGCGAGTGGGGCTATTCCTGCAGAAATGTTACCTTTGATGGTGGCAAGGTGGTCGCCCTTGTGGCTATCAAAGACGTGGATTTGGTCAGAGACATCGGTGGTGGCGATCTGCTTTCCATTGGGAGAGAACTTGATTCCATAAACCGGACCGCCATGCTGGAGCGGGCCAACGAGTCGCTTCCCTGTTTCGATGCTCCACACACTCACTGTACCGTCGTCGGTTCCAGTGGCAAACCTTGCCGAGTCAGGAGAGATGTCAGCTGTCCGTACGGTGCTTCTGCCCTCTACCTCGACAGTCTTTTCCTGCATCTCTCCATCCCATACGCTCACCCCCCGGCGTATGGTCCCGCATATAATCCATTTGTGGTCCTGTGACACCGAAACAGTGTGCAAACCCGTGACCATTTGCGTCTTGATTTCTTGACCATTGTCCAGCCGCCACTGTCGCACCGCATCATCGCTGTAGCCCAAGAGATGCTTTTCGTCAGGGTGGAACCCAGCTACCCGCAACCAACCAGGGCGATCAATGCCAAGTGTTATTACTGGGTCTTATTGAACTGTCAGCATTCGACATAAACGCTCCTCAAAACTACTGGTACGCACCAGGGTTGGTCGAGGACATTCTTAGTGACAGTACGTGGCTATGGGTTTGAGGTGTGGAGAAACGAGGTTTTTCGGTTTACTCGTGGTGCGCAAGGTCGCCCTATAAACACGTTTCATTATTCTTTATATGGGCTCCCTCGTGCCCTTCCGCTTATTCTTGTCAGAACCCCAGCTGGGCGGACTTGTTGCAAGGTCCAGGCAAGAAGTCCATGTCGATGAAATCTTTCTCGTTGCCCAGGGGCCGTCCTGTTCTCAGAGCTGTGAGTGCTCATCATATTTCAGCTACAGGACTCGGTTCACGACGAGCGCACAGTCCGCATTCGACCTGCTTGCCACACACCGAGGGAAGGACAAGTGTACACTCCATGACGACCTCGAACAGGGAGCGATCATATTCTAGAGGAATACCTACATCCAAGGACGTATGTCCGGATCCCCGCTGGTTGATCGTATCTTAGGCATCCACGCAGAAGTCACGGAGCCACCACGGATCGTATACGGACTGGTCCGATTGAGTGCACGCCAGGTTCATCGCGATATCGATATCTGGCACATGATGCATTGATTAGCTGAATCCATGCGTTCCGTCGTCGATGCGCGGGCCCCACCACATCCCACTCGAGAAAGCGGCATCGAACACGTGGGAATACATCTACCTGACTTTTTGTAATCCAGCCGCCTCCCAAGTCTCACAACATAAGTGCAGAGGGAACGGTATACGCACCATTACACGAACGAATGTCCCCAGGAGGACGGCATCATTTGCCTTGTCGCGTCTTAACAGGACACAAGCCCTCATTTATATATATCGGGCAGCCACATCGAAGTGCTCTCACGAGCGTACTCACCTCGGAGGTCGACTCTACTGGACGGCCACACCCGCGAAGCCTTGACCCTGATCGTGAGGCATCCAGTAACTTTCGGCACGTGATGGGACGGCGATCTACCAGGCCGACCGCGTGATTCCCTCAGGTTCACCGACGAAGAAGCTTCGTGCGATACCTGCTGCTTCACTCATTACCCCCCCTGCCATGTCGACACATGCCCCCCCTTTCTTTTTTCAGTGTTCGATATTTGCTTTTTCTGGGAGGCGTACTGTGTATCTACCGGGCCGATAGTACGTACCATACGTCAAAGCGGCGATCCTGTCGACCCTTGCGTGGGGATGAAAAATATAGATATCAAGGGTGAGTGAGTGGCAGGCAGCAACAGCAGCGTGAAACACTGAACACTTGTAGGAGCAGCTGTCATGACCGCCATCAGTCAATGTGACAAGGATCGAACCGCAGGTTGGGTGGGAGGTAGCTGAAGCTGAAAACTGGCCTGCTGGATATCGAGCCCCCGGCCAGTTGGGAAAAAAAAGGATACTCATAGATCCTTTCGGAGCTAGTGGGGACTCGGGCTCTGCTTTTCGGCCCGTTGACCGACCTAGACACCTCCACATTGCGCACATCCAACTCGGACACGCCGATCTTAGAAAGAGATCATTCATCATTCATCATCAAGGTTTGCATATCATCCCGCCACTTGGGAAGGAAAAAAGACAAAAGGATACTCGTAGGATTCTTAAGGATTTAGTCCTCATTCGACAGTACATTCACATGATGCCACGTGCTGGGTGAACATGTGCTGTGACTTTGCAAGATAAGGTGCTCGTCGTGTTCTGTGTGTCCCTGATGCCGTCTGATATTTTTAGGCTGTGCGAGACGGTGCATTTACCTTATATCGTGCTAGCGTACATGGGAGGCAGTTCTCCATTCTCGCAGTCTTCCCCGTGACCATAACATACACATATGTACAATTGTTCAGATCCATATCTACATCGTATTATACATCGTCAAATCAGCCAAGACAGACAAGAGACATAGGGGGGGCAGCGCGCGTCATACAACAAGGACAAATACAGCAGTCAAGATCAGAGGCAAGACAAGGATGCCAGGACGACTGGCTGAGGGACAAGAAACAACAGAACGCATAGCAAGGACAAAAAAGATAGAGAGGGTGCATACATCAAAACAGAGCTGGGTTCAAAGAGCATGGTATCCGTTCTAGGGTCTCAAAGCCAAAACTAAAACAAAAAGGGGGAGGGTAACTCTGCAGTGCCCTACGCAAGGGCAGTCATCATTCAAAAGCGTCGACGGGGTCGTTCTCGGTTGCGTTCTCTATAGTCGAATTTCACCCGTAGGAGGACAAGTTGCTTAGTACGCGACAGCAGGAAGACATTCTCCCTGAGCGCGGATGCAATCGTTTCCAAGTCCACCAAACGGGTCGTAGTGGAGTGAAGTGGCGGTGGTGGTGGGGGTAGTGGCGATGCCGTCCACGTAAGCGGGATAGTGTGATGGTACGCACCAATCGTAGACGTTCGTCGCCCCTGCGTACTCGTTGATAAAGATAGGCATCTGTGCCTGCAGCACCGTGCATTCGGCCCAGCTCTTGGGCGCACAATACGCCTCGTTCTGTGTGTCGCGGATATAGCCCGCCGGCAGCCCCTCGCCAAACTCGGCGTTCGTCGCCCCGAAACTGTACGCCGCAAACGACGGGTCTTCGACAGGCGAGACGGAGGGCGTGTGGAGGGCATATGTCAGTCCTGGACAGTCGGAGGAAGGGGGGATTCCGATCGAAGTCTCGAGGAGATTGCACGGCTGCAATGATTACGTGCTTAGGAAATGATGTTGATAACCGACATGGAATTAGTACTCACGTCGTTCCAGCGCGCTGGTACGCCTTCTCTAAGTACGGATGGGAGAACGAGTGGGGAAAGAGATCCAATCGAATCCGCCAGTACGGCATGCGTAAAGTCTTCTGTTTGGTCATTATTGAATGACGGCGGGCACGCGCCATGGCGGGATTCCGCAATGTCGTACGAGACGTTGACGAAGACGCTGTCAAGCGAGTCATGGCGATGGTGGGAAGACACCTGGCCCGGAGAGGATTGAGCCGCAGGTGCAGAGAGCGAACGCTTGAACATCGCAGTGAGTGGGATCCGGAAACGGTCATCTTGAGACGCGTCGGGCGTCTGCGCACGTGTCTGGGGGGGGATATAGCCATCCCAGCTATTCGCTCGGGTGGACCCTGGGCCGCCAGGAAGAGCAGGGGCTTTGGCGCTCATGGTTGAGATAACCTTGCCAAGCGTCTCGACTTCGCTCGCTACCGCCACTTCTTTCTGTTCATCTCCGTCGTCCTTCTCAGCCCCAACCCCATCTTTGCAAGCACCATTCTGTCCACCGACCCCCCTGCCGGCACCAACCTCCCATCGCCTGACCGCATCTTCTAGATCCGGTCCTGTTTTCCCTTCCACCAAGAGATCGGCAATTATCGCACATCTCTCGTCGCCGCTCTTCGCTTTCTTAGTTGTAGGACTTCCCTTGACCTTTCGTGCGGTGTGACTTGTTCGTTTTCGATTCGGCGTCTGGGGCCCGTCCTTGACTTTGAGTTTCGCGAGTGCGTTCGCTCCGGGTCTGAAGCGCCAGTCGGGGTATCGTTTCCTGTGTTCTGCTTGTGCGACGAGCGCCTTCGCCTCCCAGATCTCCCTCTCTTCACGAGGAAGGGTTTTCCAATATTTACCTATAATCCGGTTCACGACAACCTGTAGTGGATGACGGGATCCAAGAAAAGTGCTTACCGATGATCTTTGAGAGCGTGCTATGGTTCCCCTCCACTTTCTCCGGGACCTGCTGGCTACGGATGAAGGACGATCTGAAGAGAATGAAGGCGTTGGGCGGACGTGGGATATAGGAGGCGTCTCGCTTCTTGCCGTGGCTGGCGCGGTCGGGTCCTTGGAACGTGAACCGGCCGTCAACGTGCTCGGCGGACTCGGGGGGAGACGCGGGAACGGGGAGCAGGTTCTCCCAGTCTGTTTCGAACGGAGCGGTGGGATCCGCACTCAGGGCGGTGATAGGCGTCATGTCGGTGAAGAAGGTAAACGTCATGGGCGGATTCGGGTTGTCGACGAGGGGAGGCATTCCATCTTGATAAGTGAGTTGTAGATGACCCCAGTCAAGAGTAGAAAGCACACGCACCGTCGTCGTCGATGTTGCACGGGGGAACGTCCAGTTCGTGAATCGTAGGCATCGGCGGGGTGAACGATCTGATGGCTTGTTGTTCAGACGATCGTGAGGGAAAAGAGATGGGGGAAAAAAGGGAGGATGAGAGAGGTCAGGATTTGCCAATGGATCAGGGCTGGAGAAATGATGGGGTGGAAGGTACACACAGAATGGTGTTAGAGCGTCTAGAGGGGATGTCAGCAGGTCGACCGGAGTGTGGTGCTTTATTCTCTCTTTGGCAACTCGGGCAAATGGAAGAGTCCAGCTCTCTCCGGCCGGCCAGTTCCCACCGAATGTGGCCGGGCATGGGCGCCTGAAGAAGACTCGGTGGGCCTTGCTCCGGACAGGTGACCGGAGCCTACGCCGGGCAGACGTTCGCTAAGGAAAAGAAATAAAAAAAACCAGGGAACTTGTCCTGTTTCATCCCTGGAGACGACTTGCTTAACTGGGCTCAGAGAGAGCGAAGAGAATCCCTTCTGAAAAAAAAAAAACAAAAAAAGATAACAGATGCTATTACTCTATCTGGAAAGTAATTGAAACTCCGCAGGGCAAGACGAACGTCGGTTGGGATGTTGTGCGACGTCGACCCCGTGGTACATACCCAACCTCCCCGACGATTCGACAAGTTCCTTTTTGCATGTAAACTCAGGCGTTGGTTACCCTGTTCAGCCGCTCTTCCGACCCCCAGCCAGCACCGCAACACGCTTACTGAGCCGACTTCTTCTTTCGCGAAGTACCGCGTCAGAAGCCCGCCCCAAGGGTTCACTCCGGGGTCCTCCCAGCCCGGCGTTTCGAGCTCACTGTCATAATTGTTCAACAAAATACCTCAGGTGCCTTGCAGGTGATTGGTCCCCCTCCGTATCCGTCCGATAGTGTTTGAGATGACTCGCGCATGACTGGCCGTACTACGATCCCCGACTCCCCGCAGCCTGCACGTCGATGAAACCGACGCCGCCGGTCTGATTGCTCGCCGCCGCCTCCCGGCTATTCCCGACGCCCCCCACGGAAAACATGACATATCCATACTTGATGGCGACAATCTCAATACTAATCTCTCTGACCCGTTGCCACTGAACCGGCACAGTCCGACCCTCGAAGAAGACAGATCTCGGCTGTTTTTGTCGCAAGTTTTTCTCCTTTTGGGGGCGGCGAGCGACGATTCATGGGTCTTCCCGCCTATCAATCGGACTGTGGCGTCCCCAGTGGGCACATGCTGAGGTTGCGATGACCGCACTTTACTAAGAATGACTGTCTAGCCAATGGAGCTATAGCTAGTGCCGGGTTTAAATCGACTGGCCCCTGACATCGTGCTATTGCACGCCAAGCCTATCTGCGAGCATCCATCCCCGAGTTCAGACCGAACGAACCTGCAGTATCCTCTGATTCATCCAACATTCTTAGTCAAAATCCACCAGATCCTTCTGTTCCTTGTACAACGATACCCATTTCTTCGCACCACCCGTCAATATGAACCCCTCTGACTTGGTGTTGCCTTGTTGATCCAAATAATCTTGGTACCTAGACGCACATGAGTGAATCAAATACCAGATACCAGTCATTTGCAAGTACCATCTGGCACACCGCGGCCCCCGACCATTGCTCGCATTGCAGTAAAAGACCACCCGTGACGTCTCCTTGTGTTCCTCGTAAAACTCGGGTAGATGATCATAGAATGTCTGAGCCGGTTGTTGCACGCTGCCGCGGATGTGACCCCCCTGATTGATCGTGTGTGAACTTGGAGCAACATGCACGACGATCGATGGCAGGATACCCACTGTGTGATCATCTCCCCTAACATCAATAACAACAAGATCTTTCTCGCCCCGTTCCGGGCTTCTGATCAGATCCGCGACCTCTTCGCACTCCAAACGGCTCGGAGACGACACCGCAATCGGGTACGCATCCCACCAATTTTTGAGTGCAGATCCCGGCACCGGGTTAGCGGTAGCAGAGCCCTCGCTCTTTGTAGCATAGATGTGGCAGGCCTCTGTTTCGAATCCAGGTGTCAATTTTGGTGGGTGCGGGTTCTAGCTTAGCACTCAACTGGCCCACTCATTCAGATCCCCAACGTCGCTGGGAGCGGGCGTCCCACAGCATCCAGTCTGTCCATAGACATTGAGATCACTGTGATTCTCCGTGAATACCACATCTGTGCCAACACATCAACGTCAATGACATTGCTTCTTCCATACAGGCTCACCTTGGAAGCCTGCGTCCCGCATCAACCCTTGGTAGTCTTCAAGGAGAATGGCACCGGAGATACAGCCAACGTACAACGCTACATTGGACCGCAACGAATCCGGAAACGGTTTCTTGGCTATGATCTGCGTGTGTACGCGCGTGAGAAAGGTCATATACATGAACCCCAAGTAACGGACACGTACGTCATCGATCGCGACACGCCCTCCAGGTTTGAGGATACGATACACTTCCTGTATCACCTTGAGCTTGCCCGCGGGCGGCAACAGGTTGATCACGCAGTTGGACAGAACGCAATCGACCGAGCTGCTTTCGATCGGCAAGTCTTCCGCCAATGAGGCCTTGACAAATGCGACATGAGGCGGCTTGAGACCTCTGGCTGTAGCGTTGCGTCGAGCCCGAGCGATCATATCCTAGCCACGTTCCATCCAAGGGGTCAAAAACAAATCAGCCTGGTGGCTTATCGAACGGACTCACGTCTGAGTTATCCAGTCCGATAACTTGACCGGTCGGACCCACTTTTGCAGCAGCGAGAAAGACGTCTATGCCCCCACCAGCGCCAAGATCAAGCACCGTCTCTCCCTGCACATATGCAGCAGTATCAGCGACGTATCATACCACCCAACAACGGCAGCTCGTCAGCGCACCTCCCTTATCGTTGCTGTCGCAACGGGATTTCCACAGCTCAATCCGATGTGTGCCTCAGCTGGGACCGACTGCAGCTGTTCCGAGGAGTATCCAAACGCATTCGCAACACGATCGGCATCTGGGTCAGTTGAGGGAACGTTTTAGCCACTCGAACGAGCGCACAAAGTGTTCACATACAGGCCTGATCGGCACCTTCGCGGCTTATCTTGCTGTATGCCTCGTTGACGACATTGACCAGGGTCGCGTCGTCGTCTGGGACCGCTTTGTTACAACCGCATCCCATGGTGAAGGCTTTGTATCGACAGAGAGACGTGCGGAGTCTGGGCTTGACAGAGGGCCAAGCCTCTTTAAATGTACAGGTCCCTCTGGCAGGCTGCTCGTGCGAAAGAAGTAACTGGCATGACTGAGCTTTAGGACCCAATTGGTCATGATGACAAAGAACACTGAACTACAGGGGATGAAAGGGAGCAGGGACGTGGGATCACTCAGTCATTTTTGACATGAGTGGGAACATATCTTGGTTATCATCGCAGGTGGACAGCGTTCATACAGGTCACGTGAGAAATGGACGTAACGCAAGCGCCCATTAGGAGAGTCTAGCAAGATCAGAAGGACTCCAACTCGGAACTCTCTGAGAATGAAACTTTCAGGTTAGTCTTGGCGACCTCGCGTCGCAATGACCCGTTTCAATGTGCAGAATCACGTGAAGATCGACGGTGTCACATAGATTATAGTCGAGACGATGCCCGAAAAAAGAGACGTGGGCGAGGGTGGTCGGTGAGCGAATCAGATTGACTATCCCGGGCCACGATGATCAACATCCTCGACTAGTGCCACGTGGCCCATAGAAACACAAAAAGGCTCAGAATGACAAAAGCAAGTGCCGAACTTGATCAAGTGACCGCGAGCGGTGTAAAAGCTAAAGCCACGCGTCTGCATACAAAAGCGTCACATCAGGAACGCCAGCGAACTCGCCAAGATGGTCCGAGCGGACGACCGAATGCGCCGCCGCTTATAGGGGCTCACACTGGAAGATGGGCAGCCCAACCTAACGGGGTGAATCGATAAGACTAGAGCTTGCCATAGGTATCACAGAGGCCGTTTTCGTGTCGTTCATCGGGATACTGATCTCGACGGTTGCCTCTCGCAGTAAGGTCGATCTATTGGGATTAGCGACGTCAACAAGAAAGACGAGACATGACAATACTTATAGGCGAATTCAGCCGATATGGCTCGGGTACAACCAAAGTCAGAGCGCAGAGGAAGAAGAAAGACAGGACTCCACAGCTTATGCAAGATGCAAGGATCCTCCACTTAGTACAGGACACCCATGAACTCGTCCAGGAAGTTCCCTCGTACTCCGCCATACCTGGAGTGAAGCTCTCTTTTATTCTGGGTATGTGAATGATCCGCTCAGGTGTGCTTTGAGAGTGGCCACACGTCTGTCACGATGGAAAGTAAGACCTCCTACGAAGATGTATAACACGAAGATTTAAATTCGAGCGCGTTTAGATCGCTGAGCCTCGCCCACTGGTTCAACAAGCCCTGATACCATGCGTCGTCACCATCCACAAACCCAGCACAGCACCACGTCATTCGAAAAAAGGATGTCGCGTACATGCCGCCCAGCGTGAGTCCACCCGACCATACGACCTAGGCGAGCTGGCCATCCGATAATGTCGTCAGCTTTTTTATTGGCAGTTGTGGATCGTCCTTGCGTCGCGACCGACCAGGGACGTTCAATTGGAGCTACCATCACACAAGAAGGACCTCACTCGAGGCGGACGTTTTGTCACCGCAGGTCCTCCGACCTCAAGCGATCTGCCTTTGGCAAGGTAGATCACGATCGTTTGGCCTCGCACGGCTGAATCTGAAATACCATCAAGCTCGTTGAGAGATTCCGAGCGGTGACACACTCAAAGGATCGGTGGGTGGAGTTCAACGCACCGTTCAGGCTGCAAATATAGAGCAAAGGGTCACGTCCCCGAGAACCGTGCTTGAAATCAAGGTCGACCTAAATGGCGAAGCCATCGTTTTCATCATCCGCTGGCCCGATGGAATGTTTGTCACCGTTGATGAGCGCACTATCCGTCGCGCTGTACAAAGTGCTGTGGAACAAAACGACGCGGAACAAGGGTCCATTTGGGAGAAGAGAAGGGGCTCGTGTCAGACCCAGCCCGATGGCATTACCGAGCTCTGGCCTTGCACCTCGAACCCAATCGGCTACAAGTGACAACTACAGCATTAGCAAAAACCGCATGAAAATCAAGAGGATGCGTCGATCGAGGGAAACGCCGACTGGTCGTAGCCATAACGTCAGCAAACGTCTGGTGATAAATTATTGTATCAGGATGAATACCTCTCGCATTGGACTATATGAACAAAACCCACCTCGATGCAACTTCCATCGGGACTGTACGATGTTCACGATCGCAAATGCCACCTCTAAACGCTGGGTTCTGCAGAGGAACGCCCATCGCAGACGAATTCATTATCACAGCAAAACTCACATACTACCGAAGGAACGCGGTCAACTATGACCGGTAAAGGCTGCAAGTGCAAAACGAACGACAATTTACACAATAACATTCGATGAGCAACACGTCTTGCAATGAAGAGACCAACGACTCACACGTGGGCGACCTCTAGAAAGAATTTCTGTCCAGCCCTATGAGAAAGGGAGAGCGTCACAAAACTGTTCACGTTTGTTCCTTTTCGCGAAAAACTCCCTAGCAGGAAACTCGTTGGAACTGGGTGGCCCGATCACCAGCCTATTCATAAGGCATCCAGTGATCTATAGAAATTTCACAGCGAACGTGCAGTGATGGCCTATCGCCTTGCTGTCGTTCGCCTGACAACTTCACACGTCGTCCTGAAACCCAAAGGAATACACATCCTCGAATCTTTAGCTGGTGCAGCTCCTGATCATCAATACCCATCGTACCACTTGCAGATGGACCAAAGTGACACGGTACACCTCAATCAGTAAAGCACAGCCAAATATAAATCCGTACGTGATTGGCGTGCAAAGTGTGGGGGTTCGGGTCGGATGTCTCTTAAATGAACCCCCAACGGGGGGGAAAACCGTGGGGCCGTCGTCAGCGAAACGGCTTTACCGACAGAATCAGCGCTAGAACCCAATGATTGCCAAGAACCATTATGACCGCATAAACTTGGCAGCGGGAAACCAGTTCTACCGCGCGCTCACTGTAGCTTTATTTCGGGTCCGTCATAGACGGTGCGACGACTCGACGCGATACGGCATCCCCAAGTCATCGCACCGTACGATGCCGAAAGGTCAATGGAGTCGGGGTGCGGCGGGTTTGATGGAATCAAACCGACTTCCAGTTGCGGCTGGTTCGGTAGGTGGGGAACCGAGTAGTGGTTAGGAACTCACACTCATAAGTACTTGCGCGCGTGCCGATCCCGGCCGCCCGGTCTTCCTTTTACGAGAGGCCCTTTTGGACGGGCGCGATCCGCGTCATCCCAGCGCAAGTCTCCGTCTCCACACTTGGGAATCGACCAACACTTGCCGGGTCAGTACTTGCAAAAACCGCGGTATCGGACATAATTCGATTGTCGGACGTCACTTGCTGAGCCCATCGGACCGCCACCGTATCGTGGGACAGAGGTCCTTATCATGGGGCGATAGCGGCATCATTACGGTGCAGAATCGGAGGCGAGTCTCGTTCTGTAAAATGGGTAAATGCGTCAGGACACTGGGTAACCCTCGGCAACCGCTTGGCTGGGCTTCACGAAGGACAGCATCTCTTCTTCTAGGCCTAGGGTCGTATGGCGTCTTGAAGAGGTCTGGGCGCGCACAAAGTAAAAAGGATGACTTCTAGATTGATGGATTCCCACTCGTACGCATTGCTGTCGTTCTCTCGGAACAATCGCCCGAGTTGAACAAGAACAAGCAAATCGGCCCTGTGTGTCGATGTCGACATATACGCGTTCTTTTCGAACCTTGGAGGCCCCGCGGATAGTCGTCGGACGTGCCTTGGTCTTTCTGGATATACGTTCACCTTGAACCCCGAAAACCATCTTTTGGATCGAGCCTCAAGGATAGAAGGACATCGTGCTGCGCTTAGCTGCTTGGTGGTTGACGGTCGGATGCAACTCTTCCGTCTGTTGGGATAGGAGCTGGGAGATTATCTCAGGCTGCGCTCTGTTTGGCCTGTCGCTTCAATCGATTGGTGCATGTAGTGGCTGACGTGCGGCAGATGCGTATATGTCCACGGTCCAAGCCCTAGTCAAAGAGTGACGAGGAAAGGACAGAGCCGGGCGGCAGACCTCTTGGACTATCGCAGTAAGATCGAGTTAGGTAAGATCGTCGGCATATGTCTTGTCGTATCAGAAAACATCAAATCTTGGACATGACATGGATCGACGCAATACAAGGCATTGCGAGTTAGTCTGCCTAATACACAGAAATTAAAATATTAATGGATCGTGTAACATAGTAGATGATAGAGAAGATGGTGCTCGCTATGGACTTTCTGCTTAATAACGACATGAGATAGGTAACATCAGGATCAAGCTGTGACTTGTTCACGGATGTAGATAACAGCACGATGACGACGAACCGTCTATATGCCCAGTAGAAGTGCCTTGGAGTCATCAAGATCATTGTCTTCCTTGACTACTCCTTCGAGGTCCGACTGCCCGCTCATTCTTTCCTTGAGCCAACTCTTCAAGGGACAAGGCCCTCTCCCGTCCTTCTTGCACCCACGACAAGCACGCCCGTGACCGACCATCATCACATGCAAACCATACTTTAGCTCAGCCGGAATCCTGAGCTCTAAATGTGCCTGCGCCCCCACACGATTCGCAGCCTTCGGGACCCATCCCAGCAGTTTCGACAGCCGAAACACATGCGTGTCCACCGCGAACGCCTGTCGTCCGAGACAAAACGACAAGACGCACGCGGCCGTTTTGGGACCGACGCCGTCGAGCGCGACGAGTTCTTGCATCGCCCCTTCGTTCGTCACGCCCGGCGCTGCGAGATGCTGGAGGTCGTACCGTCCGTGTTTGGTCTTCAGGGCCGTGAGCGCACCCTGGATGATCTTTGCCTTGCGATTCGCGAGACCGCCCATCCGGATAGCGTCCGCGATCGTTTGTCGGTCCGCGTTCGCCATCTTTTCAAAGCCGAGCTCGCCCTGGCCGAAAACGCTGTCGAGGGAGCGCTTGGCAGCGGAACTGTTGGCAGCGGAGGTGTTCTGAGAGAGAACGGTTCCGATGAGTGCGTCAATGACGTTTGACGTGTGTCCGCATGTCATGGCAGAATTTGAGTCCACCAAGGATGCGCTGTGGTGGTGGACGGGGGCCCCTCCTGGCGTATGCGACGACAGAAGTGCATAGACAGCATGCACCTCCTCCGTGGATGGATGGACAAAGTCAGGAAAGGGCGAACATTGCGTATGATGCGCGAGCAACTTGAGTTTCTTTGAAGCGCGTGTCGAAGCCCAGTCCGAACTGGACGTGGTGGTGGTGGCGGTGGCGGTAGTGGTGGTGGTGGTGGTGGTGGTAAAGTTCGTGTCGCTGTCGGTTGTTCGGGCCGTACTGTCTCGACGGCGCTTCATTATTACCCACGGACAAGTCGTGATGATGAATTGATCCTATGTCCAGACCGATCAGAACACTTGAGAAGCTTGCAAGGTTGCGGTCGGAAAGCGTACCTTTGTGGTGTCAGGATAACCGTGTCCCTGGACTTGGGTTCAACTAGCTGATGTAATCCAACCAGCTGATGTAATATTTGACCCGTTGGTTGCTTTTTGCTAGAGAACGTCGAGTCCCTCCGTGCCATGTGGTTGCATCGACCCCGTATCCACGAGCACTTACGCCAGTACGTCTGGAGACATTCATATGTAGTGCCACTGACGCAAAGTGGACCGCCAAGGTACCCCAGGCTCCATGTGGGGAGCCCCACCCAAAAAAAACTCATACCAGTGCAATAACCCCGCATCAGAACACCGGGACTGTCCGCACTTCCAAACCAGATACGACGTCATGTGCGGTCAAGGTCCTCGGGCGTTGGCAAACCACTCGCCCTACCGCCTAGCGTTCCCGCTGGCTCATCGGTCAGCTGCGTCGTTTCCTCTGTGTTCACCTGACAACCATCACGGATGGCGGCGCCGTTCATATCTCATTCCGTTCTAGAAGCGGGCGTAAAGTGGATGTCGTTCAGTCCTAACAAAGTTTAGCTCTTCGCTGTCCTGGTGGTGAATCGGTGAAGGTTGGAGGTAACTTCTTTCCCCCACCATTATCAGTTTCCCAAGCTGGGTGTCCTTGTTCCGAGTGTGGTTACCGGGGGCCGACGGAACCAATTTTGGTGACAACGGACCGGAACAAGGGTACGATAATATACACCTCTGGCGAACCGTTATCATATCAAATGAATCCCCTTTAGGAACTCTCCTGCAGCATCGTAGCTCTCAGTCCGAGAGCGGATTTTTGGTGGATTTTAGAATGAATTGGCGGGGCTTGACTCGTCCCCCGCGGAAGTAATTTCTCCAGTGCTGCATGTGGACGATGGACGGACTATTTGACATTTGACGCAACGCGAAAATGTGTCATTTCCTCGGACGTAGTGCAAACATATGTCATGAAACAGTGGGCTGTGCCTGTACAGTACGCGACGATATGGCGTTGCTAGCCACGAGATAAGAATATGACAGAGTCATTTTGGACTGACCATGATATCAGCGTTGCACTGGTGAACATAACCCTGAGATTCGGGGTATGTACGGAGGGATCGCAACTGTTCCGGACGACCTCTTTTTCTTTTTTTCGTCCGACACTGTAGATGCGACGATGGAACCCAAACGCCTCCAGAACGCGGTCCAGGTCCGGTCGTATCATTTTGGGGTGCCGATTGCGTGACATGTGGGACGGTGAGCGCCATCGGCATTTTGATCCTGATAGTGAGAAAAACACGAGACGACGACGGCCGAGATCGCACCGAGCTCAAGGGAAGAGGGGGCCCGCTGTCAGCTGCTGTGAGAGAGCCGTACGCAGATGGCTAGTCTTGCCGAGCATCAAAGAACGTCGCTGACGTGACACGTGTAACGTTGAGCGGCCTCAAGACGGTGTGTGAGTTCCATAAGCAACGGTCTTGCGGGCGACCCCGAGAGCTTACTAAGCGGTGCTAACGACCGCTTGGGCTCGGGCTTCGTGTTCCGTGGCGTCCCCGGGTGGGCACTAACGCATATGAGGGGGCTTCTCATCAATTTTGGCGCAGTGAAGTGACGAAAATGTGCACGCACCGCCCGGGACGTCGAGTGGCGCTCCCAACTTTGACTTATTGCAGAACCCAGCCAAACAGTGACGGGAAAGCAACGCCGGCGCAAATTGTTCGGGTGGCGGCAAACATCAGTCGAGGATGGAAGCCGAAGCGTAGCTAGTCACTAGCCACTAGAATGATTGGCAGTCGTAACTGTTGAATGACACCGTATCCATCGGGCGGTGCTTCGAGCGCATTCCGGGGCCATTGGAAGGAAAGAAAGACGGCAAAGGACCGAATGGATCTATCGCCCGCTTTCCTTCCAAAGTCAAACCCTGTGAGACAGAGCGAAAAGATGAACGGGACGAACCGACACGGGTTGACCCGCTTAGTCATCGATGCAAGCCACCATCATCCCCCTTCAAGCTGACTTTTCCAGTATCCATGGGGCGAGCTAGAAGTGCCTGTGTCGTGTGACACTTCCATTTACTCGTTGGCGCGAATTTCTAGGTTCTGTAAGCGTGCACGAACCTCTCCATTTCACCCGGCAAGTGCAAAGTCAACCTATCGAACCACTTGGCACTTTCACCAGCGCCCACATGTGATGATGCTATGATCGTTCAAAAACCCGTGTTACACCCGAAGAAGGAGTCGGCCGGATCATTGGTACGAGTTCATTTCGCCCCCTATCCAAAACTCACGACGCTAGCCGGCGTAGATCGAATGATTCAGCATATTTGCGACGGCTAGCATTTGGACCTGCATTCTATGGTAGTTGCACCCCAAGTTGGCGAAATTGAGCCCTTGTCACTTTCAGATGAGCCCCAGATTCTGCTTCCCTCTCGTGGCTTCACGCATCATCCATCGCATCACTGCGGAGCAGGTTTTCATGTCCGAGTGTGTTAGTACAGGGATATACCGCCGCTCCTTACGGAGACCAGTGGGGTGGTAGGGTAGGCGTAACATATCACACTTGTCCCTGTCACATTGCCCTGCATGCTCATGCGACGCAAACTTATCCGAATCATTGCACGCGCGCTCATGACAGCTTCCGCGTCTTTGGATCTGCCTAATCTCGCATTGTCTGCCCCATCGGGCCATAGTAGTCGTTTCCACGCACGCGGAACAGTCGCATCATTTCTATCGTGACTGAGTTTCGAATCGTGCTGAATGATCAAGTTCATTGCTAATGCAATTTTCCCTATATGCAGCAGTCATCGTCCGTTGCTGGGTGAGCATGACTCGGCTTGGGTGCGGTTGATCCCGGTTTCTCCTGACGTGACTGGTCTCCCGTGGCAGAACGCGACCAAGGTCGGCTGTCCCCATCTAGGCGTCTATTCATCTGTGGCACTCCATTCAATATACTCCTTTCACATCGGTTTCACGTGGTTATTTGCACTTATGCCAGAGTTCTCCATCATCTGATCGATGAAGTCATATCTCGAACTCAATTGCCGAACACCCAAGTAGAGGAACAAAGGCTCGGTCCAAACCCGTAGGCCACTCGCCCGCATCGTCACTATCAAAACGCCCAATCGAGCTCGCTCTTTGTTTCCCTCGCGAACTCTTTCCTTCAGTCCAATAGAAAAAGATGCGGGAACGAAGGGGTGGGCCGATAAGGAAAGACATCGAATCACAATCACATCACTTCTCTAGTAACGCACAGAAGCTGGCCGTTCATTTCGCCACGATTCGTCATCCGACTCGTTCACGGTTGGGTTTAATATCCATTTCACTTTTTACGGGAGATGATCGATGAACGGCCACTGCCGGCCTACTGCCATCTCCCGAGCGTGTTCTGACTCACACCGACCTCAATCGGGTCATTTTGGCCGAAATCCCTCGTCCCTTCCCTCCCTCCTTCGAGCGCGCTGACGGCTCACATGCCCTAGATCGTTCGGCCTGATAAAGATCCGCACCACGCCATTGTTCGCTGCTTTTGACGAGTCCGTTTCGCCCGCACTCGTGCGTACGCACATACACACGTTTCTGGATCGCTGGATTCAAACGCGTGTGGAATCGGACACGAGGCGGGGGGAGAGTCGTGGTGTGATTATAAGACAGTGTGTGTCCGGTATAGCTATCGAACGTGAAACCGGACCCCCAATCAGTGCATGTGTGCGTGTAAAAATAAGGCTGCGTGTACGGCGTATCGCCTCACATCCGCTTCATGATACCTGGTGGCCTTCCTTTGCGCAAATATCAGGACCAGAATCATTGATCAGTTAGGGGGGACGCCAAGAATCCAAGAAAGAAAGAAAAAGAAAAAAAAAAGGTATTTTGTCGCATTCCACGGACTAGGGCCTGACTCGAGTTCAACACCCCGTTGAGAAGTCGCCATCTCACCTCCCGTCTGCCCGCGAGGGAGGGTATCCTATTACCCATTCTGCTGGGCCACAGTTACCGGGAAAAGCCGACACGAGGCCAACTGACTGCGCGTCACGCGTCACGATGGAACCCCCAAAGAAAAAAAAGGCAAAACACGTCTCAGCAGCGCCATCCTTGAACGCGTTATCGCCGGAAAAAAAAAAAAAACACCGCAGAAATGTCGCGATGGATTCGGTCCAATGTGGGAAAGTGACTCGGGTTGACGATCTCGTCCCTCTCACCCGCTTGTGGCGGCGATGGGAGCACCAGCGTGCTTCCTCATTGTTCCCGTATGTCCGACGTTCCACGTGGCCAGCTCTCTACGGGTATAATGGGACGCTTTACATCCACCGGTATGCCAACCTCTTGGGGAACAGCGGTGATGAAAGCTATCGCAGATTGGCACCAAAAAAAAAAAAGGGCAGATAATACGACCCACGTGTCGAGCCCACCAACGAGTCAGTCGCTTTCCCCTCTCTTTCTCTTTTTCAATTCAATGGGTGTACGTCCGAGGACACCCGACGAGCACGCGTCCTGCCGTACTATCGCCCTCGTGGTTTCCGCATTCAGACACAGCCACGCACTCGACCGGGCGCATGTTAGCAGGGGGGCTTGGGGTTGTGGTGCGTCCCCCTGCTGGGGCATTCTCGCCGTATGTGGCGATGAGGACACCTCGCATAGGCGCCTCGTGGCGCGGCATTTGCGGACTATCGACCCCCACCCCCTCTAAAATGGGTACACCCAAGGCAAACAGGATATCCCATACCGCCTCAGGTCGATGTGCGATTTTTCTTTATCGCCGCACCCGTTTTCTCCGTACCATGTCTGCCCAGCGGACTCGTGAGTACGGATTGGAATTGGTCGTTGAAAAGAGGAGCGACGGTATCGAGTTGTGACATGGTTTGTTCAATCCCAGGCTCCTCAAAACCTGGACATCCCCGCATGCTAGACACCGTTCAACCAACTCGCGGTTCCGAGTCCCTGACGAACGTGGTTGCTCATACCAGGGCCGATATCGATATCATGCATATGGATATGTCAGGGTGGGCCCCTTTTTGTTGCCCATAAACGACGTAGCGGTTTCATCCAATCGATAAATGACGTATGATATATGTTTCATGTGTTCCCCCATAGGAGACTTTTTCTCTAATCGGTCGTACTGTCGGTTTGGCCTTCTAGACAGTTTCCCTCCGCGTAGAGGGCGTTTCATCCAAGTGGCCGGGGCCCATTTGAATGGGGCCGTTTGCCTAATGTTGACATGTGTTCCCAAAAAAGGATAAGACAGAGTGCCTTGATCGGACCATCGATCGATGTTCCGTTTCTCGCCTCGTGCGCTCCTGTACCACGCTCGTGCGAGGAATTGGGCAGGCGTGGGGTGGAGAGGACGGAGGTTTAGGACTGTCAAGACACTCAGGTTCCGGGACTTGACTTGTGATGGGGGGAATGGGAGGGGAGGCCGGACCTGAACGTGTGTCAGGCAGTCACCAACCGAGCGAGTGAGTGATGATCCGTTCAATGGTTTCAGACCACAAAGCCTGTGTACGCTCGGACCGCCCATTATCTCATTTTTTCTCATTTCGCCTCTACGGCAGATTCTCCCGATCAAACAGGAATGACGCAGTCAGAGTTTTGCGGGGGGACAGGGGAGGACGGGCGGAACATCCGTTGGAGACGAGGACGGTCGCCGCCTCGAGAGCTCGAATCACTCATATTTTTATTTTATTTCACTGAATTTACGATACATCGTCATGTGTGCAGCGCGTGACTTGTCACAGTCAAGAACATGCCCCATCCCGTGCCTTTGGGAGAGTTGAGGATGAGAGAAAATAAAGCATCCCGCGGCGGTAACTTCACATGCGTGGGCATGTGTGGGCGCGAAAGGCAATACGGAATTCGAGGCGAGAGTGGGAAGGGCGTGGCGCCTGCATCCTATCATCCACCACGAAATGTGCGAGATGGTGTTTGATTGCTCAGTTGCTGTATACCGCGACCGGCGGTACAGCACATGTCCCTGATGACGTCGAGCAACCCGTGCCCTATGCCCAGAGAGGGTGGGGTGGGCTGTACAGCAGGACAAGACACAGGCGGAACGTAGTATACGGGCGGATGAAGTGCCGGAATCGATATCGGATAACACACCGGTAGGAAATGGCAGTGATGAGAGCACAGGAATGCCACCGAGACAGCGACTGTGATCTAGGATGAGTAGGATATGATATGATATGATATGATTAGGGACGACCGCAAAGGTAAATCACGACTAACGTCCACAGCCACCGAGGGAGAGAGAGTCTGACGCTGGGATGAGGAGGGGTTGCTTTTTCTCACTCTCGTCGAACGAAGGGGTGGGACGGACTGTCGGGCCATATGTTCCATAAAAGGAAGGTTGAATGTCGAAGAATATGGTGCCCACCAGCTGCGCAAATCTGGTGGCAACGGAAGGACCCAGAGGGATAGTGGTCCCCAGGATCGGAGACAGCGATCCAAACGAGCGGGGCCGTCGGCGGAGACTGGTCTGGGCTAAAGGAGCGGGTGAGTCGTGCCGCGGGAAGAGGTGCGGCCAATGGAAGATATTACGTGTGTCAAGCCTAACGCGAACGAGTCAGGATCTCGAATTTGCAGATAAGGAGGAGGGAAAAAAAAATACGGAATTTTTAGCGGAATTGGGAGAAGATATCCTGGGAATTTCGCCGGCCGAGGAAGGGTGGCCAAAACGGCGAAAAAAGACAATAAGAAGGTTTGTGTGCACTTGTTTGTACTCGAAATGGATGCGAAAAATGGGTCTCATACGACAAAGCACGGCTGTGGGTGTGATAAGCGTGCATCTCCCGTCCGCCTTCATTGTCTCACCGATCCGGGTCTTCATATCTGGATCTGGTAGTCTGCCCCTGCCGCCATCCCTTTCCAAGGTTTAGGTTCGAAGAGTGGTTTGATACGCCGTATATAACGAGTAGCCCGTATTGTCTGTCGCTTTTTGCGCCTCACTCACCCAATTGTTCTTGCGATCGCGCTTGTGTGACAACGACATCCGTTAGCAGCCTCGTTCCCGCCAGCGATACCTCATTATTCAAACTCCAACCGCCAAGAGCCCCTCCCCTCCCATTACTCCCCCCCTTTCCCGAACGAGTTTGCTCACCTGGCAGCCATTGTTCATCGTCCCCTGAACAATCATGCCTGCCCTTCGCACTCGCGATACCCCTTCTCAATGTAAGTCCCCTACACACCTCAATCAGTTCCCCCTCCTCGATCAGCGTCTGATCACTCACCGTGTACAGCACTTGAGGTGATTACGGACTCTGTCCACCCGCCATCCCTGGCCATTGTTTCACCGACGCCGCGCGCCTTCTCTTTTCCTTTTAACCAGACCGATGCCTGTCCTTACGTGTCTCCAGTATCTTCTCCCTTCGAGCCTGATCTCCGGAAGCTCACGCTCAGCCCAACGCCACTCGTTCGCTCTCTTTCTCCCATCTCACCTTCTGAAACGACCACATCGTCGACATCCATGTTCCCCGCGACGCCGTCAACGACCTCACTATCCGCATTCCCCACGTCGCCATCATCGTCCCACAAACGGCGCAAGTCGTCGATATGCAGCGATATCGAGCGCAGGCCCAAAAAGGGCGACGAAGATTATATCAAACGTCCCGAGAATGCCTTCATCCTATTCCGCAGAAAATGCTGCGAAGACCGTCAGGCAGCCCAGGAAGAGGCCGCAGCGCTCGATGGTCCAGCGAAGAAACAACGCCAGGCAGATCTCTCCAAAACGATTAGCCAGCAATGGAAAGCGCTCTCTCCCGAGGAACGTCTGTATTGGGAGGAGTTGGCAAAGGAAAAGAAGAAGGAGCACGAGCAGATGTACCCCAATTACGTCTATCGACCCCAGAGGACAAAGGATCGCAAGGGAAAGAAGGGGAAGCGTGGCGAAGAAGGCGACTTGGAAAACAGCATTTCGTTCGTCCTTCCCCTGTGCGCACCTGCAGTAGGCAAGAGTCACGGTCGTTCGTCCTCGGCCCCTACGCCGCCACCGCGCCAGACCATCCAGATTCCGTCGCTTTACATGCCTTCTTGCCCTACGTCACCAACAATGGTGCCGATGATCAACCGGAGAGCTTCGCATCCGGATCACGGATCAAGTTCGTCTTCTCAATTCGATTTCATGGCTTCGAATGCTGCTATACCCCAGCAGCAATACTCCCCGTCAGAGATGTTCCCAGGTATCAATGTAAGTCCCTGCGATGGCTCTCAATCTATCGTTCCTTGATCGCTTTCCCTAGGCCAGTGGTCTTTACCATGGGTTGCCCGAAAACCCGTATCCGTTGTCGATACCGAACGATATGTCGATGAACCAAGTAGGCTCGCCTGCGTCTTCGGCCACTTCAGTATCCGGGCCGTCATCGCCGGTGTCGGGCACATTCTCTCCCATGAATTGCTTGTCAACTGATCTTTCATACCCTGTCGCACCATGTGACGAGCTCGGTTCACAGGCGGAGACTGGGCCTTTCTGCGGAGGTTCCCTGGATACTGTGCAATTTGACTACCCACCATCTTCGTGGGAAGCGGCCGGAGCCTGGGGAAGCCAAGCTCAAGTGCTTGCGGGCGATGAATTCGACATGAGTGCCATTCCGCCCGTCGAACTTGGTATTCCCGGATGTGGCGACGAGATGCTGCTGACCGCCCTATCAGGGACCTTCAACATCGGTTACGCTCCTGGCCCCTATGACCCTATGGTGATAGAAGTAGGTCAATACTCCGCCGATTCGCAGAGCCAAGACACATTCGAGCAACTCTTCAATTTCGAGAGCATGCTCACTGCGCACCACGGATATTAGACCCTCTGACCAATGCATGCTGGCGTCCATTGGCTTCTTCCTGGACTCTCCTGCACACATAACGGACTCATCTGTATAACATCCTTCAGCTCTGCAACCACTTGCATCCACAATACCCACGCGCTGCTTCCACTCACCCATGTCTTGTTTTCTTTTGAAAAACATGCGCTCCTCTTGGTTTAATTGTGGATAACCCTGTTGTTGGATTAGTTGTAGTCATATTTTCCATGTGAATAGCCCCCTCATACTCACCTTACGCATTTTCCGTTCCCGACGACATCCACCTCTGTGCACGTTCGACACTTCTGTGCGTCACCTGTTTACCTATCCGCCGTCATTGCTCGACTACGCTCTCCCCCCCGAGTTGACAGTTTCACGTACCCTCTCGCACATCGCTCCCCACGGCAGTCTCGGAGATACCCTGTTGTTGTAACTTTTTATCCCTTATTGCGGTACTCACTATACGTATCGAGGTTGCGCAGCAGAATATATATCTTGGAGACCAGCAAATGGATTGGTGGGGTAAAGCGGCCGTGCCTGCCATACGAGTGACGGCAAGCGAGGAAATGGTCCGACCCTGGGGTAAGAAACATGGAAAAATATTTTCTTCGAGAGTTTGGAGGGGCGCGAAGGTGGTTCGGATTCGAAAAAAGTCTCGTCAGGTCCTCACGACGACCCGCGAGTTGCTGGCAGTTGGAGCAACCGTCGGATACGTCACGTGAGCGGGAACACTGCATATTTGATATTTCGCGCCACATCTATGTCCGTTTCTTGTTTGACACACCAATACTGATCATCAACGTTTCGACCATGGCGGGTATGTCCAGTCACACGTATGACGAGGAACACACGTGTTAAAGACCCACCTCAAAGATCACTTTGAACTGTCCTCACCGCCCTTTGACAGTGTCGCCCAAGTGCGTTTCTCCCCAACGAACCCAGGTCAGCTCCTGGTCTCCTCCTGGGACACGGTATGCCTAACGTGAGTTGTCACAGACGGTCTCGTTCGCTCATGTTGTGCACGTATAGACAGTCCGCTTTTACGATATCGTTGCGAACGAACAAAAGGCGAAATTCGATCACCGCGCTGCTGTGCTTGCGTGCACGTTTGGAGATGGCACGCACGCGTATAGTGGAGGGTTGGACACGGGTGTGCGAGAGTGCGTCTTTCCATCCTCTTTGCGTTGTTCTGTGTGGAACGAGCGCACTTTTTTTTTTTTTTCTAGGCTGGATTTGGCGGCTGAGAAGGTCACGTATCTGGGTCAACATGGAAACGCGGTGTCGGCCATCAACTATGCTCGCGAACACAGTGCGTTATTTCTTTCCTTCTCGTTTCCGGTTTTCCCCCCCCGTTGACGTGAGTGACGTCGTAGACGCCATCATCACCGGCTCATGGGATCAGACGCTGCGCTTCTGGGATCCACGGGCAGAGACGGCCGAGGTGTCGCAGCACGCCCTCCCCGAACGTGTGTACAACATGGACCTCGTCAACTACACGCTCGTGGTCGCCATGGCCAGCCGGCTCTTCCACATTTATGACATTCGCAAGATGAGCGAGCCGGCGCAGACGAGGGAGAGCAGTTTGAAGTTTATGACGCGGAGTCTGGCGTGTATGGCGGACGGGCAAGGTGCGTTTGTTCAGCCGGCCCGGCGTGTCACTCCCAATGGGTTTTGTTGTTGTAGGATATGCTATTGGCTCGGTGGAGGGTCGTATTGGCGTCGAATATTTTGATCCGAGTCACGAAGCCCAGGATAAAAAGTACGCGTTCAAGTGTCACCGCCAAACAATCGACGATATCGACCACGTCTGGCCGGTCAACGCGCTCGCCTTCCACCCTGTGTCAGTTCACCCCCAGTCTCTACCAAAACATGATGACACTGATCATTTTTTTTCTTTTTCTGGATTAGATATAATACATTTGCATCTGCAGGCTCTGACGGTACGGTGTCCATTTGGGATCACAAGGTCAAAAAACGACTGCGGCAATATCCCAAATACTCGACTGCGATTCCCTCAGTCGCGTTCAATTGTGATGGGACGCGTCTGGCGGTTGGTGTGAGCTATACGTGGGATGACGCAGAGGAGGGGGCAAAGACGGCGGAGCGCCCGGCGGTTTGGATCAGGAAGACGGGAGAGGAGGTGAGGGTGAGTGGATGGTTCCGTTTGCTCCGTGATCGGCTGACTGACGAGACTTAACCCTTTCACAACAGCCGAGGCAGGTTAGCTGAGGTGTCTCGTTCCCGTGCATATTCGAGAATAGGGCGTCCTTTGGACGTGAGATGGCACGGGCACTGAGGGTACTCTCGTTGGGCATTCCAAACCAGAGAGTGGGGCTACGTTGCGACAAAAAGAACTCTGTGAGCAGATGGGATAAAAGGGGGGGCCTGGTTCGTGTGCATGTGGATGTGTTGAATCACGTCATGAATTGAAAAATGATTCATTTCCCTCCTGTTCCGTACTCGCTTGAAGAACCACGAGAGACGCACGGGGTCGGCGCGAGGCTACGAACCATGAGGTTGGCAAGCAGTGTCCCGAGAAGTCTGAGTCACCTTGCCTGTTGGCTGGATCACAAACGTGCACGGTTTGGCTCTAGACTGCGGTTTTCAACTGCGTTAACTGAACAGGAGCCGGTCCCCGGTTTCAGGACGTTCCCGGCACAGCAGAGTGTCGTGGTAGAGTTCAACATGTGGTCGCTGAAGTGCTTCTCCTTCATCCATCCATCCGCCCATCCGTTCATCCATCCGCCCATCCATTCCTGAACGTCTCCATCAATATGAAAATGTTGGAGAGGAAAGCACGGCGGTGTATGGTTGTACCCCCATCTCCGTCTCCATCCTCATCCCCATCTCCATCGGATGCATACCATTGGCAATGATAGCGGTGAGAAAAATCCAGCCTGTGCTTCCGCATCCATGCGTTGGCCATTCTCCGAATCAGAATAACCTGGGAAGATGCGATGCATACACAGTGCATTTGATGGTCAATGGTCTGATGATGAGCGTGATCCAGGCGAAAGTCTTGTGAATGATGTTGTGCAATGGGTGGGGGGGGAGGTCATTCGATGAGTCCCTGTATCGGATGTTCTGTCTGTGTTGACGGTGGATGTCGGCGGGTAGGAGCACCGAGCCCCCCGGGTGGAAAGATCAACTTGCGATTGCTGACATGCATTTCCTTTCATTCATTCATTCATTCATCCATCCATCCCTGAATTCGATATCACGAGAGGCGTGTTGGGGAGGGAGCACCAATGATAGCGGCGAGAAAATCCAGCCTATGCTTCTGCGTCCCTGCGTTGGCCGCTCTCCAAATCAGAATGACCTGGGAAGATGCGATGCATGCACAGTGCGTTTTGATGGTCAGTGGTACATGATGAACGCGATCCAGGCGAAAGTCTTGTGAATGATGCTGTGCAATGCGCAGGGTGGAGGTCATTCGATGAGCCCCTGCATCGGATGTTCCGTCTGCGTCGACGGCGGGTGTCGGCGGGTAAGAGCACCGACCCCCCGGGTTCTGGGATGGATGTTTCCTGGCGCACGGGAGAGATCAACTTGCGATCGCCAACATGCATTTCCTTTCAATCAATCAATCAGTCAGTCAGTCAGTCATCCATCCCTGAATTCGATATCACGATGGGAATGTTGGGGAGGAAGACTATGGCCGTGTATTGCCACTGCCATTCCCATCCCCTTCGGATGTGTACCATTAGCAACGATGATTAGAATACTCCACTACCCATTGGCATCCCGTGATCGCCCGTTCCCCGAGCCAGACTGACCTTGTAGATGCATGCATGCACGATGCGTGTTGATGGTTGCTGCGAGGTCATGATTCGCGTCAACCGACCAGGTCATATGAATTGATGCTGCGGACGTGCAAGGGATTTGCCCGGTGGGAAGAGGCTCAACCCTATACCGGGAATTCGGTTTCACCGCCGCGTTGACGGTGAAGCGTCGGTGACTTTTTTATTATTACTCTTCTTGGAAGTGGCGAGAAACCAACATAACCAAAGGACTCACGGGTTGGGGGTAGAATTCCGGTAGATTCGGAGCGGTGAAAACAAAATCGGTATCTCCGAGGAACTGTTTTAATTGACGGGGGGGAAAAACATACGACGCGCGGGTGTGGAGCTGCCTACACCAGCCTAGCGGCAGGAACATGACGTCCCAATGCTAGAAAAGACAGTCAGATCGAACGAGAGACGGTTTTAGGTATGATGGGCACGCTTTTTTCATCCTGCAAAGAGGCAGTTCAGGTTATCGTTCGACTTACGGCATACGACTCTGGTGTGTCTGTCTCAATTTGGAAGAAAAAGCCGATCGATGCAGGCAGGGACTACCAGTGCAGCGTGTTTGTTAATCTTGTGAACAATGGGTCCACCCTACGCATGGTGACATTGAATAGTATACATGTCCTCTTCCGAGACGGCCCGAGGCCGAAAGCCGAGCGGTCTGAGCGGATACAAGTGAGAGTATCGATACGCCCAAAAGGGGGGGGTGATCAAATAATCAGGGCCATGCGAGAGCGAAGTATCGATGAAAAGGATGTCCGATCGCCTTGCTTTTGCTGAGCGCGCGATCGATTCTTGACAGACACGTCGGAGGGGTCAGCATGATGCAGGTCGCATTGACGGTCCATACTCTTCACTTCCGTGCTGCAATCGTGCTTCGTGAATTAGGAGTTGCGACGGATCAGGCGTGGCTGCGATAAGTGCGTTTATCCCTGCATAGGGCACTGGCGTGGCCTGCCACAGCTGGGTGGGTCAGGCTCTCTGTGCCTGATGGGGTGCGGTCAGTCCGTGTCCCCCGTACGCACAAATTTTGATGATCGATAGCAGTCGACAGCGGCAGGGTCGAGAATAAGAAGCCGCAGCAGGCAGTTTCATTATCGGAGGAGAACCTTCCCTCGTACACCGCGGTAGCGAGAAACTCAGAGACCAGCGGAGGAAAGCGCGGGGACGTCGGCCATAATCGTCGACGTAGACTCGGAGTGCATGGCGTCAACTGTTTACAGTGAAGCGGGGCGTGAGAGGCTTGAGCGCATCCAGTCGTGGCGAATCGTTGTTACGGATCAGATCCTTCTCTCGCTTGCTGGAAGGCCATCCCCTGCAGTGACTTACGCCTATATTGCCGTACGCACGGTGTGCTGGATCGATCCATGCCGTTCACTTATAGGACGTCGACAAACGGAATGGATGAGAGTGACCAGCCGTCGTAGTGGACCGGTACGTATCTGGGGCGCGAACTCATCAGTAGAATGGGGGGGTGCCATTCACTATTCCCTCTGAGATGCCTCTACTATCGTTGACGGCATTTGCTGTGGGTTTCGTAATGAGGTCCAGATGCAAGAAGTGGAGCGAGGTGAGGTGCGTGAAACCATACTGATGGCTCGTATGGACCTCGTGTTCGTTTCACATGCTTCATATCAATCCGCTCAAAGGCCGAGTGATGCGAGGATGCTTGGCGAGATGCGAGAACGCGTTGAGCGAAAGTGAGCGATTGAACGGCTTTTTCCCTTGCAGTCTGGATACTGAGGCGACAAATGTGTTGGGATCGAGATTGAATGCCTGCAAAGTGTGTTAGTTGGCGTCTTTCTCCGAGAACGTCCGTGACTGAGGCACTGAACGGTAGGAACGCGAAGGTTTACAAGGCTTTCCATAAGAGGCAGGTATAAGCAACCATCCTTTTGCGGACACAAACGCATCGCCAAAATCAGCACAGGACTTCGTACACCCTCGCATCAAAAAGTGAGTGATACCACCCCTTGATCGTACATCACTCCAGACGCTAGGCAAGGGGAGAACCAGCGGTGTGGCAATTGCGGGTTTTCCGGGTCCTGACCTTCTTACGCGCTCGATCGTAGCGAGGTGGGGGAATTTTTCGCTTTCTCTGGCGGATGATATAAGGTAGGAACTGGAACAATAGCGCCTTTTGTTCTGTGTCCTCTCCCTTTCCCAGCTTCCCCCCCGTTCTCTTTTGTCTCGCTCTTTCGGTCATCCTCTCCGACTCATCTCGCGTCAAGGTGTAGATTACTGAATAGATCTTGTCAGTTATGCCTCCGTCCCGAATTCACGGCCGTTATTCCATTGGACGTCGTCCATCGGCGTTCGCAAATCCAACCTGTAAGCGCCCGTTCGCGTGCTCCCTACTCAATCTGACCTTATCCCTACAGCCGACCTCATCAAACCAGGCATCTATGGGGCATCCCCATCTCCACGCTCGGTCACGTTTGCTCCCAACATCACACCAGGCACATACAAGGAATCCGATGATCTACTAGCCTTTGACACGACTGACGAGGTCCTGCTATCTCTTGATGCGCAACTTTTCCCACCGTCCGAGCAACCTCTTAACCCCTCGCCAAAGAGACGTGCTCCCCCGGGCAAGCGCAGGTCGCTTGGCTACATCCCCCGCCCACCGAATGCGTTCATGCTCTTCCGTGCCAACTTTGTTAGGCAAAAGCATGTTCCTGGATCGATCGAGACTAATCACGGCTCGCTCTCCAAGATCATCGGGAATTGCTGGCGTGCCCTACCCCTTGAAGAAAAGCGGACTTGGGAGGTCAAGGCTAAGCAAGAGAAGGAGGCTCACTCAAAACGATACCCGGGTTACCGCTTCAGACCCGTCCACAACAAGAACAAGAACAAGAAGGAAAAGACTGGCCAAACCCCTGAGTCTGACAGACGCTGCGAGGAGGTCGCGCAGCTGTTGCTCGAGGGGATGAAGGGTGATGAGCTCGCCGCTGCTCTTCGCAAGCTAGACGAGAACAAGGTGGTCGCTCCTGCACCCCAGGCGCAGTATCAGTCCTTTTACCCTCACCGTCGGCCTTCCTCCGTCCCTCTCCCCGACCCGCGCTTCCACCCGATCACACTCCCATCCATACCGTTCTTTGCCCAGACTTCACGCTCAGGTTCGCCTATTAACAACATCTCGCGGAACGGTCGTATGAACATCGGCCAACGCCGCCCCTCGAGTGCTTTGCCTCATTTCGGAAGGACCTCCTGGGGAGTCGAGGATATCCCAATGTCATCCGCCGTTCATGTACCAGACTTCTACCCTCTTCCCCAGTCTTCGCTCCAGTGCGATGAATCTCCGCTTCCAGAGGTCAATACAAGCCTGTTCGAGGAAACGTTTAACCTCGGCTTCCCGGCGGGATCTGAGGAGCCTTTGACCATGGTCTGTACTTATACGTTCCTATTCTATTTGATACTTACACCTTCCTTTAGACCTATAACGATATGTTTCCCGACCTTGCGCCTCTGGCTGCCTCCGGATCTCCAGTATCGTATGATCTCGCAAAGATGGACCCCATTGCACCCCAAGACTTGTATTGTGTGTCTATGTCTCACTTTGGCCTCCAGCATACGAATGCCGTAACGGGTACCGCTGCATCGTGGACCCAAACAGAGTTCTCTAACTCCACGCCTTCATCAAGCTATAGCGGGTCCCCTGCGCGGTCGGATCTCGGCCTCCCTGTCATCGCACCACAGCCGCAGCATCTCACGTCAGGGTTAGTGGCCTTCGACGTCTGGCCGGAAATTACCTCCTTTTCCCATGCTTCTGACAGCAAGGCTGCGCCCCGCCACATTGGTGAATTGCCTGTTGTCTTGGCAACACAGCAGTATGATCTTTCTAGTGTCGCGGTTGCTGGACTGGATGTAGGCATGGATCACATCCCAGCATTCGAGATGATGCTTGATGGTGCCTTTACTGGTATGCAAGGATTCTGATCTGCTCAGGATTTTGACCCTCTCCTCCCCGAAAACGACCTATGGAACGACCTAGTCTGAACGGTCGGCGCACGCTACACCGATATCGATACCCCTATTGTCCTACCGACGAACCTCAGATGAAACAGATGCGTCGCATTTCTCTTTACTACTGTATCCCTAGATCAGCTGCGTTTCTTTGATCCCTATTCCTCACTCATCGACATGGTGTCCTTGTGCATAGACTCTATTGTATCTCTGGTCCCGTTTACTGGCCACGTCTCTTTCTCTATTCTTCCTTTCTTCACCTCCTGGATATCCGAGTGTTCCACTTGTACACGCCCCCTCAGTTGTAGCCTTAACTATGAGCCCGCCTGTTTGCGCTGGTTGTCTCTCCTCCCAGTGTAGCCTTTCGTGTAGATTCGACAGTACTTTTCTTTCTCCAATACATGGTCGACCGTTTGTAATGGTGACATGGCTCCGATCGAGGTTGCCAAAAATTGGTGTGACAAGGTCACCTCTAAAATCCATGTTTTGACATGAGGAGCCTGGTTTGTTGTGCTACAATCATGCCTGCGCCTTGATTCCGTACGCTACCCCCCCAGGTTGCTTGTCTAAATGCACAGCCATGCACACACACGGTCATTCCGAGAGGTGTCAATTTAATAAAGGACCGACAATCATTGCCGCTGGGTATGGGGGGTACGAAGGCGACTGCCTACCCACATGTTTCTGCCGCTCGGTGGCATGGACGAGAAAAGGGAAAAAAAGAACGTGCATGAGTGACTGCCACGCGTTGGGGCGTAAGTGATTAGACGTCCCAAGGTTGACCCTTGAGAAACACCACGGGAGCTCGTCAAGCCTTGTTGGTCATTTCTGCTCGTTGGAATGGCGAACATACGGCGGAGCCAAAGTGAGAAAACCCATCAGGGTCCATATAACGGCTCAGCGCGGCACCCATACTGGCGAGTAACCCTACGACTTCTATGCAGACACCTGTGATGGTGTACCGGAGAACTTGCTGTGGGCATGGGCGACTGGAGGTTTGGCCAGCGTCGACGAGGTGTGCAGAGAGAAACGCACGGCACAACTGCGAGCAGGAGTCATTCTAGTCGAGTCAAGGTATTGAGTAGAGATGTGCCATGACGTAGTGAGCCAACATGCAGCCGTCCGGGCGCGGGAGCACTCGCAACCTGTGAGAAAGGACTATCATGGGCAACGAAGAAAGGTTTCGTCAATGTTCATTGACAGTTTGGCTATTGGAACAAGAGCACCTAGCTAGGAGGCAGACGCATTTGAGAGGCAAAAGTTTTGCACGACGACTTAATCGAAACACCTTGTTTTTCGCTCTTTCATACACTCCAATCGCAGCCTTGGTGCGAGCCTGCTAGTTTGGTTTGACTGACCCGTCCGGTGCCCCCTTTCCCTAGCCAGTTCTGTCAAGATGTGTTCGGCGCTGTGTACGGGATATAGATATATCGTAGACACCTCGCAAAAATGGGCGTATATATGAAATTGGCAAATTCTATATGGATCCTGCGGTGCTCGTGGTGTGACTGGAGAATAGGGAAACGTATTTATAGAGCAACTTGGCGCCTCACAGGTGAAGGGATACACCTTTCGAATCTCTCTTTGAAGCTAACGACTGTGTTCCATCGTTGAGGATGCCATCTACGACTCTCCCGGATCCACATGGTCCTTCCCATGTGAGCATTTGTCCGTACATGATATTGTCATATTGGCTAGGGCCATTAGATGTCCCATGTTGACACACCATGTTAGGCGTCTACTTCCGAGGAACAACAACCGGACAAGCAACATTTGACATCGGGAGGGAATGGTGATCACCCCGAGGTATCCGTTCGTTCTTATTGCCCTTGAACCGAATGCTCACGCTCGCGTAGGCGGTGCCGTCGAATACAGCTGCCCCCGAGTCTAGTTACGACAAGGTTGGGGATCCCTATACTCACCTCTTACCTGGTGCTGATGGCTATTGCAGCCACTGTCTCTGGTGTCTTCTTCCAGTTCCCGTGAGAATGAGGATCCTTCATGGACGGCTGACAGGGATGATGATCTCGAAGTATCTCTTCGTTCACTTCACCCTTGAACCGAATTCTCATGCTCACGTAGGGTGAGCTGCTGTCGATCGGACCTGGCGCCGAATCTGACTTTGACTTTGACTTCGATGAGGTTGGTGGTCAGTGTATTTGCCCCTTACACCACTGTTGATGCTGCGATAGCCACCCTCCCCAGAATCTGCTCACTATCCCTGCGAGGATGACCGTCCAGCGATGATGGCTGCACCTCCAAGTGACAAAGTGGGTACTCTTTCTTGATGGATGATCGGATGTGATGTGCAGGCACTTATTTAAACACTCCAGCGCACGTCGCGCGTCAAAATCACTTACACCGGTGTCGGGCCAGGTTCAAAAAAATCTGGCTCGTGTACCATATCATGACAGCTCATTCTCATGAGGTACAGCAGGTGGACGATATACATCCACCATTTATCAGAGGTGTCTACTTCTATGTGTTGAGGCTCATGGTGAATCAGATTAGCAAGAGAATTAGGTGGGGCTATATTTCCAGGGTGGATGTGTAGTGCAATGCGGGATGTGTAGATTTATGTTGCATCGTCATTCTTGGGCACCAACCTCAAGTTTTTTTGAACCTTGTGCAACCTTGGAACACTACTTGTAATACGTATACCACATAAAAATTTGTTCGTCAGCCCGCTCTGTAGTACTTCTATGTGACACAACGGTAAAAAAAAAAAGAGAACACTGAACATGACACACGGTATGATAGATGATGCGCTCAATAACGCACTGTCCATCGATGTAAATGTGTGGGGGAATGAGCGCCGAGGGCTCTCATTGTAATCATGAGGGGACACAATCTAAAAGATGGTCAGAGATCTGGGGGGCGTTAAGGCAGGGAGATCATGCACTTGTGCTCACCTGGATCTGCCCCTTGGCCGCCGGTGGCTCTGCGTGAGGGTGAGTGGAGCTACAGTGCTAGGGATAAGCCAGAAGGTCGCGGCAGACGCCGAGTCAATGGCACCACGGGTACGACATCTGTTGTTTCCGTTTCTACGACTTTTGGATCACATCGTCCACTAGATCCCCATACAGGACCCGGGTTAACAAGTACCATCCATACCCACCAACGACAGTACTTCTTCAGGAGAAAGGCACAAAGTATAAATGCGACGATGTTCGCCGCGGTTTCAGGTGATCAATGAAGTAGCTGTTTGTTCCCCTTCTCTCTTGCAACCATGGTGCACTTCATGATCCTTCTATCTTTGTTAGAGATCGATATACGCTCTCTCACCATGCAGAAACGCTTGATTCAGCATGGGTGAGGTAAAATTGACTAGTACTAGCCATGTGCACGATACGGTTATCAGACATTTCCTCCGTACGCTGGTCATTCTGTCAGGAGACCAGAGAAGCGTGCTGGCGGGTTTGAGTGCTGTCCGACCATCGCCAACACCATCATAGGGCTCCCCGTGGCGCTCCGACCTTGTTTCACTAACTGAGTTTCAGCGCTCAATACCGAGTTAGCCCGAGTTGTTCTCTCCGCCCATGGCCCATAAGGACATTCACAGGGAAACCACCAACATCCACCACCAACAGAATGTCTATTCCACCTCTTCTTCCAGCGACAAGATGGGTCTTCGATGCCGATCGTGACCCACCCGTGTATACTCGGTATATCCCTTCTCCATTTCACTGTACGATTGCACTGACCGCGACTAATTGCGCCAGACCTTTGGTTGGCTCCGAGCTTCACATGCAAAGACATTGGAATACATTTGATGCGCAAGTTGTTTTCCGTTTACTAACATGGCCGAAGTAATGGACTTCTTGTCTGACAGAGACGGTGAAATCTGTCTCGGTATCAACTTCACTTCTTCACTGGGGATAGAAGAGTTGAAAGACCGTGCTCGGGGAGCCCTCGATAAACTCCGGTAAGAATACATTCACCGTGGTGTTCTTCTGTTTGAAGTAGTTTGTATAAGTCCAAGGCTGACATGCACCTTCGTGTGTTAGCTTTGTTTGTCCTATCATCGCCTGCACTATAGAAAACGTTGTATCCCCACGATGGGTATACACCCCATCTACTGATCGCGAGGCATGGCTCAATCTGGCCCTTGCCACTGTAGAACGGGGACTATGGCTCGAGCCGTACGAGTTTATTCAAAGCATCAGCCTCAAACGGCTACCCTACACAGACGGGAATGGTACTACCACTCTTCTTAAAGCCTACCTGCTTACAACCTTGAACGAGAGCGATGATGGCAGAAGGGAATATGGCTTATACTTTCACGGTTCTCACACCATCGTTGATGCGGGACCCACACTGTATGCATTGAACCTGATGTGTGAATGGATCTCTGACAAGGGGATGGACGTCGAAGTCGACCCTGCAGAGGAGTGGAAGAATCTCCCTGTTGATCCGATTACCGCCACAGGAGGACCGTCCCAGGAATGGGAGACATCCGGAACAAAACTCCTGCAGGAGTTCGCAGAGCAGAATGCTCGGACCTCGGTAGCTTCTCATCCCTTCTCACCCAGTAGCTTGACTAATGAAATGAACAATTATACAGCGTTGTCATACCCTGGTTCCTCCATCTTGCCTGATGAATTTGTTCGACCCACCATTCCATTATAGCACAACTGTATCGGAACCTGAAACGGCTGCGATCATTGCGCAGACGAAGAAGCTAGGAGTGAGCGTATCGGTACTATTCCATGCGGCGTACTGCTTGGCACAGTTCAAGATGAACCCGGTCCCCGCAACAGCAGCCGACGTCGATTTTTCAACTGAAGCCACAATGTAAGCAATGCTTGAACTGAACACTCTCGTGTCAAATTCGTCTGACTCCAGTTCACAATCCTTTACTCAAACCATCCTTATTTCACTAGCGTGTCCCTTGAACCTTACATGAAACCTCCCGTCAATCCGAGGACACACTTCATATCATCCTTCACTATGATACCGTCCCGCTTCTCGATGGCTCGGCCACTGGTAGAACGCGATGAGAGGGGAAGGCTCATCATGACAGCTGAACTACTCCAAGAGCGCTTTAACAGATACATACGTGATCCTTGTCTCCCTCATCTCTTAGCTGCGATCGCAAACATGCCGCCCCCTGAAATGGGACCAAATGACAATACCGAACTTGCGGGAAAGGTGCAGGCAGAAGAAGCACGCATGCCCCCCTGGTGTTGTGGTTTTAACAACTTGGGTGTGGTGGAGAGGAGGCTGCCGGCGGAACACAAGAACATTGCCGTTCGAAGTGTATGCATCGGAGCTCGAGCGAGGACTTTCATGTAAGATATTTATAATAGCTTTTTCTGCCTTTTCAAGCCTTACCTCTCCTTTTCCCCTGGTTCTCCCCACTTGTTTTGACCGCCTGCAGAGCTGTTCACATGTGGACAATGCATTCAAAGCTTCACTTCCAAATTCAGGTGGGTCATTTTCTGTGCCACTGCCACTGGCAACTTCCCATCCATGCCCTGATGTCAGGGTGCTGCTCCTTGGGGAAGGGAATGCATAAAGACGCTGTTAGACGAAACTGTGAGGATCGCATTCCTAATCCTGGACGAGTCGTAGAGTCCGAGAGCATCCATCAAGGTAGAAACAGTACTTTGTGTCCGCTCATGCACCCGCCTATCCAATGGACAGTTTGTGTGGACAGCCCCTGTGTACTGTTACCACGTCGTTAGCTTTGCCCCATCTTCGCCACATATTGTCATACATGCCAGCCTCCACTCTTCGATTTACTGAGAAACAAAATTTAATGACCTTAACGATATCCTGGCTCCACCGGACACAGAGATTTCCACTCGAGAAGTCAAATGTCCAAAGTGCCGGGGCTGCGCGGTCTTGTAGGGCTGCAGTTCTCAGCCACTAAGCCCATTTGCGGAGCACACTTGTTCCACGCTGCAAGGCACGACGATACGCACACGATGCGAGGTCACATCGAAGGCGCCGTATGGGAGACATATTGCACAAGGAGGTTCATCCATGTGCCCAGGGTAGGTTTATCGGACGCGACAGGTGACACAGATAGTACAAGGTTCCTCGATCGTAAAACTGTTGCATTGGCCACAAAGGAGCGGCAAGCGCCTCTTCAAGTGCTTACCTGGTCTCAAGGTGGAGATGGAGTAAACAAAAAGGATGTAGGGGCACCATTTTCTTTTTGCTTTTTCCGCGTCGGGAAAGCGTTTCATCCGCAAAAAGGTTTTGGTGGCCGACGATTGCCCGGCCTGGAACCTTTTGCCTCACGTCTAATCCTTCTCCTCTGCCTACTTTTCTCGCACTCTCAAAATGAATTTGGTGGTTGTCATTTGTTGTCAGCGTGTGTCGTCTATAGGGTCCTGGAGGTGCCAGACTCGCAAAAATGAGGTGTGGCTCCGAGTATTAGTATGTCCTGAGATCCTATTGGACTGACTGGCCCCTGTCCAGCGGTCCGGTTAACGGTTAGCACCAGTTGGCGGCAGCAGGAAACGATCTGAATCAACTGTCCATCTGAAGAAAATATTTTTCAAGCCAAGCATCCCTGGAGAAGAAAAACTAACGTTATTGCTTGACGACTCCAATACCAGTCATTTGAATGTTCTGATTAAACGAGGACGAGAAAAAAAGGAGATTTTCAGGGTGGTTTTATATCCAGGGTCGTCGTCTATTTCTGCCACCTGGACATTAGGTAAAAAAGAACCCCAGGAGCAATGGAGCCTGGCACATGGCGAGGTAACCCGCAGACGAAAAAGGCATTTTTAGAGACCGTTTGTCCGTCGAACGAAGCTGGATCGAAATGATCGGGGTGAGGTAATAGTTCGGCTGGAAGAACAAAGGTGGGTCACGTTATCCTGAGTGAGAATTGGTGGGGTTCATTAAGAATAGCAGACCGTAAGTCATCAAGTGTACGAAACACGTTCAAACTCGGCCCCATGGCCGCAGGTGCCGGTGATCGGTGAGCGTCGGGAAACGGTCCTAGCTCGCACTCATTTTTGTGTTGGTGATTAGAAATGTTCGGGAATGGCTAGTCGTGCAAACGATTGTGTGGTTTAGGACAAGGATGACTATGCACGACTGACCAGCCTATCGCATCGGTGGTCCTTTGATAAAATAAGGAACCAGTTCAGTTCGACGACTCTCACACGGCGCCGCAGCTAGAGATCTCAGCCGGTGAAATCGACATACATTGACGCGGGGTAGGACGGTCGTCAGCATCTAAAAACCAGTAGTTTCTGCTACTCCTGTCGTTTTCCAAATAGATGTCAAGCAAAGCGGGACTCACACGCGCACCCTCGAGCAACAAAGAAAATTAATGTCATATGGAGTGTTTTCACTTTGCTGACACTGAGATAAAATGACTATGATTTTTTCAAGCGTGGCGCCCGCGACATGGCAAATCGCGAGGCAAACGTCTACTGCTGCAAGGTTTGCGATTTCCCACGGTGCACGATGTACATGGGTCCAACCAATCATGCGACATACCGACTAAACGTGCTCCCTTCCGTCCAGCCCACGCCGCGCCCAACACCAACGCATCCATGATCGGGGCTAGGTGTTCCCCCAAACGCGCCCCGTCATACCTGCTCCGAAGCCGATCGAGATGGGCCGTCTCTGCGCCAAACGATGTCAGAGTGGACGTGCATGGAAATGTGCGTAGTAGCGGTGCAAGTAGCAGGTCATCTAGGCCAGCTGGTGCGTCCATCGCGATGAACAGGGGCATGTTGAGGTGGCGGAGGCTCGGAGCCGGCAGGACGGCTTCGGGGGAAAAGCGGCAGGAAGAGGAGGAAGTGGGGGATGAGGCACCCGCAGGCTGGGCATGTCTGACAATATCTCGAGTGGCTCTAGCCCGTCACTCACACCTACCCCGTCGTCCTCGCCGTCGCCATTTGTCGCCATCATCTCCCATCCTTGTCAAAACATTCCCTTCAAGCCCCAATGTCGCCTGCGTGTCCAGTCCTAGATTGTCATGCACCAGCTTCCGCCAAATGAGCTTCATGTTCGCACGTGCCCCCTCTTGATATCGACCATCCCCTACACGCACATACGTCCCCTCAAGTACCTTCCCGATCCTCTCGGAAGCGGGCGTCAGTGCTGCATTTGCAAACACACTTCTTCCCGTACCGGAGCGTTCCGAACTGGACACACGTGTTTATGCGCAGCACGTGGCGAGGGGCTGGCGGGCTATACGCTCGTTGCGGGCGGACCCAGCGGTTGGGATATGAGGCCTGAGGAGCACTCGCATCCCGTAAGAAAGGACTACCATGGGCAATGAAGAAAGGTTTCGTCAATGTTTATTGCCAGTTTGGCCATTGGAACAAGAGCACCTAGCTAGGAGGCAGACGAGAATGAGCGCCAGAGACGCAATGGGGTCTTTTAGTGTGATGAGTGAGGAGACACCATCTGGGAGGCAAAAATTCCGCGCCACGACTTAATCGAAACATCTTGTTTTTTCGCTCCTTCATACACTCCAATCGTAATCTTGGTGCGAGCTTGGTTTGATTGACCCGCCCCACGGGACTTACATACCCCCGACGGTGCCCCCCAGCCACTGGCAGTTCTGTCAGGATATCTTTGGCACTGTGCACGGGATATATCGTAAACGCCTCGCAAAAATGGGCGTGTACATAAAATTGGCAAGTTCCATATGGATCCTATGGTGCTCGTGATGTTGACTTGAGAATAGGGAAACGTATTTATAGAGCAACTTGGCGCCTCACAGGTGAAGGGATACGCCTTTCAAATCTCTCTTTGAAGCCAACGACTGTGTTCCATCATTGAGGATGTCATCTATGGCTCTCCCGGATCCACATGATCCTTCCCATGTGAGTATTTGTCCATACATGATATTGTCATATTGGCTAGGGCCATGACATGTCCCATGTTGACACACCATGTTAGGCATCTACTTCCGAGGAACAACAACCGGACAAGGAACATTCGACATCGGGAGGGAATGGTGATCACCCCAAGGTATCCGTTCGTTCTTATTGCCCTTGAACTGAACGCTCACGCTCGCGTAGGCTGGGGTGCCGTCGAATACAGCTGCCCCCCAGTCCAGTTACGACAAGGTTGGGGATCCCTATACTTACCTCTTACCTGGTGCTGATGGCTATTGCAGCCACTGTCTCTGGTGTCTTCTTCCAGTTCCCGTGAGAATGAGGATCCTTCATGGACGGCTGACAGGGATGATGATCTCGAAGTATCTCTTCGTTCACTTCACCCTTGAACCGAATTCTCATGCTCACGTAGGGTGAGCTGCTGTCGATCGGACCTGGCGCCGAATCTGACTTTGACTTTGACTTTGATGAGGTTGGTGGTCAGTGTATTTACCCCTTACACCACTGTTGACACTGCGATAGCCACCCTCCCCTGTTTTCTATGTTGACGGTCCATCGAGGATGGCTGCAGGTCAAAGGAAACGCGTGGGTGCCCTTTCTTGAAGGATGATCGGGTGTGATGTACAGGCGCTCATTTCACACTACAGCGCGTGCAGCGCCTTAAAGACCCTTACACCGGTGTTAAGCCAGGTTCAAAAAAATCCGGCTCGTGTACCATATCATGACAGCTCATTCCCATACGGTACAGCAGGTGGACGATATCCATCTGCCATCCATTAGAAGTGTCCATTGCACGGGGTGTCTACTCCTATGTGTTGAGGCTCATGGCGAATCGGATTAGCAAGAGAATTAGGTGGGGCTATATTCCAGGATGGATGAGTAGTTCAATGTGAGACGTGTAGATTTATGTTGCATCGTCAATCTTGGGCACCAACCTCAAGTTTTTTGAACCTTGTGCAACCTTGGAACATTACTTGTAATGCGTATACCACATAAAAATTTGCTCGTCAACCCGCTCCGTAATACTTTTGTGTGATACAATGGAGAAAAAACGCTGAACATGACACATGGTATGATGGATGATGTGCTCAATAACGCACTGTCCATCGAGTTAATCCCATTAGCCACTCCTGGATGTAGATGCATGGGAGAATGAGCATTGATCAACAGTTGGGACCAGAGCAGGGCGCTTACTGTAATCATGAGGGGACACAAGTCTAAAAGATGGTCAGAGATCTGGGAGTCAGGAGATCATGCATTTGTGTTCATCTCTAGCATCTGGATCTGCCCCTTGGCCGCCGCTGGCAGCTTTCGAGCGTTGGGAGCGATCTACGTGAGGGTGAGTAGAGCTACAGTGCAACATTGCAGGGAGAAGGTCATGGTGGACGCCGAGCTGAGTCAACGGCACCGTGGGTCCTCTAAACTTCAGATCATTGCATGCCGATTAGGCTTCAGTATTTTGGCCGAGCTGGTGGGGATGATTCTACTGGTGCATGGTGCGTGCCCTCATCTGTTTCACCCCCCCAGTCGACTCTAGACTGTCATGCTTGCGACATTCCGATGAACAGGAATCATGAACTCACGTAATTCGCCAACGTTGCAGGCCGACTCGAGATGGGGGAAACATACGTAACATGCAATCAGTACGCCTCCACCAATGCTGGCGACACTCTTTCCGATCACTCATGCATACCTTTTTTGCATTACAGAATCCATCCCACCTCCTGCGGGCAGCAGAAGTGTGTGCTGGTCAGCGACCCCGCACCGATGATCACATCGTTCCATGGTGTCCACCATGTCCGATGGCATTGGTCATTAGGCGTTCGAGGAATCAACACCTTTCGGGATCACGGTATGGGTGCACTAATGTCTCATACTGTCTTTTCCTTGGTGTGCTGTCCTTGACCGAGGGAACCACATCGTGTACGCTCGATAATAGGTCGTGCGTCCAGATTATGACACTCACGATCGCTACAAGTTGGCGTGAAGGCACGGTAAACCCCCCGAAACACTCAGAAACAGGAGAGATGGCGCGTCTGTGATCATGTCTGGATCTGCCGCTCCACCAGTAATGGTCCGCGCGCATTGGCAGGTCCGCGCGCGAGAGTTGGGTCATAGTGGGAGCTTATCACAGATAAAGGAGAAGCAGGCCTGCGTGGGTGGAGATGCAGGCAGACCAGCGGCCAACAATATGCTAGATACGATAAGATCCATCCTTCGTACATGGGGAGACTTTGGTAGATATTAGTAATTGACTCAACTATTGGTGCGTCTATGTGCTTTAAACCTGGTCTGCTCCTTGGTGGTGCCGCTAGGAACGATGTATAAGGCTTATGGAGAGTATGTAAAGCTATACGCACAGTAAACTGCACAAGGTCATCATCTACGATAGCCTGATGTCCCAAGTTCTTAGCCAGACGATAGAAACCAGGTGACCATTCCCTGGCCATGAAAGCTTGAGTCGGGGAATTGACTATGGCTAACCTGACAAGGTAAGAGCACTCTAGCTCCAGGGAGTACCACTAACTTGACATTCGGCCCGTCGTGGTGACCGCGAGGACAAATGCATTTCTTGTAATGGTAGCCTTTGGATGGCCTAAAACATCAAGTCCTGAGCCCACGAACGGGTAATCATGACAACAAGACGGACTCTAAAAATCTCTTTATAAACCTCATTGGACCCAGGCTCCTTCCCATCCGTCGCAGCGAGTGTGAGGGGCTACATCCCACTACAGTGGACGGCGAAAACCGAGTGGCTGTACCCGAAATTCAAAGAGCGCCAACCTTAATCCCCTCACACTCGCTGCGACGGCTGGAAGAAAACATTTGTAAATACTCACTGCCACTGCAGAGCCACACAGCGGAACACGAAAAAAAAAACTTGCAAACCGGATTTAGGGTTACATTTTATGTGGTAGACATAGGAATTTATTTGCCTCGCTGTCACCGCACTGCCATCCGAGTCATCTATTGCCGTATGGTGATATCCATAAATCATCATGCAAGACATGCAGTTTATATTCCGGATACTGGAACAGTCTCATCTATCCCTCTCACAGCTGGTGCTGTCAGTTCTTACCACCTGGCAACCGGGCAACAATCATTTGATCAATGATCTGATCATACATGCTGCAGATATCTTCAGTGCATTTGCTGCACACCAAACCTTGCATGAAGGCCCATTTGCGCAACATACTATTATCTATGTACAAAACATTTATGTTTAGGAGATTTGGAGCCTTGCATCACAACAAAGCTGCCAGTTTAGTGTGTGAAATCTCACTACATGGCAGTTAGAACAATTCAGAGTTGACGAGATCTCAGAAATCATGAACACAAGCGCACCTTGTGTCTGGAGCCTTCTTGAAGCCCTGATTGGTAGTCAAGGTTCATTAAAGGCGTCCTCAAGCTGGAGCACTACTGGCAGCACAGTAGTGCATGATATGGATGTGGATGACACTGCCACTGAACCTATCGAGATGGAGGAGCATTACTGGGATGAGGTGGAAGATGTCGATCTGGAGGCATTTGTTAATGGTATCGCTAGAGCAAAAGGTGCAAGCTCACCATTGAACAATCAGCGAGGTCATCATCTTAGCCCAGTGAGGACAATGGTAAGTTCGAGCTTTTATACAGGCGAATCTGCAGCATCTGAATTCTTTTCTTTTCTTGAAGAAAGTAGTTATGATCATGAGCATGCTCGTGCATGCTATCAATCAGAAATCAAATGTGCTGCAGACTGTCCTTGGATTATTTATGCAGTCTGCCCATACACCTCAAAAGGTTGTTGATATGATGGCATGCATTGGAGTTTCCATATCAACCGACTCAATAAATGCTGCTGTTCGCTCACTATCTGCTGAATCACAAGACATGTTACACGCGCTTGGCCAGACCCTCCTTGCATCATATGCATATGATAATTTCTCAAGTGCCAGTATTAGAGAAGTCTCTTGACTCGCTGAAGCATCTCACCTCAGGCTTGCTATTCCCACTTGCTCATGATGTTACTGTTGATGACTTGCGTTGCTCAGAGGAGCTTTGGAGAATGTCAAGGCTGAACCCACATGTCAGTGAGGCTGACTTACCTCTGTCACAGACATGGTGGAACCTTGTCAATCTTCATCCCAAACCTCCAGATGCGTGCCTCTCATGCCGCAATGAATTTAATATGTGGATGTTCTTGCGGGATCTATGTACACATGGACCAGAGTACTTTTAGCGCTTTAAGCCATTAATTGAAGATCCCAGACCAATTGAGCAGATTCCGATGACCAAGACACCCATCTATGCTGCTCGCGCGATGGATATTGAAAACTCCACTGTGAGCAGTAATATTCGTGCCATCATCAATCTTCTAGCACAAGGGGGAATATATGAGCTGTCATCAATAATGGATGATGCTACACATTCACCTGATATCTTGCAACACATCATCCTTGTTCATGGTGATTTAGGAACAGGCAAACATCTTCAGGCAGCCCAGCTTCATTGCTCGATTGAAGAAACACCCTGGGATCATTTTCAGCATATCATTTTTCTACCTGGTCTCTTTCACCTGAAAATGGCTTGTGCGGATGCATTGTGGTGTTATTTCATCTACCCCACTGCTGCTCGACTGGATGAAACAAGCCTTATGCGTGACATCAGTCAGTTGTGACTGAAGGAGACAGGCATTTATTGCACAAAACCTGGATTCTGGCGTATGCATCAGATCATTGGACATGCAGGCATCTGTCAACGTCTTGATTGTTGGCGAGTACATATCAGAAGTAAAAACTCACACTGGGCAGATCTAGAATCATTCACTTCCTCAGCACCATCATTTGATGACCTCAAAGCACTAGCCAACGAGATCATCCACACCTATGTTGCAACTCATTGACTTGCGCGGATGCGTGAGAAGAAGGCACACAAACGAGACCTACAGTTCGAGAATGCACTTTTATTGAACAAGTATTTCCTTCTGTGTGAGGAAATGTCGTATGCAATAAACTCGGGTGATATTGGGCGAGTTGAGATGTGCATTGTAAGCTGGATCCCGATCTTGAAGGCATTTGGGAAACACAAATATGCAACACATATGACGAAGTTTCTTCTTGATGTGCACTTTATATATCCCACTGGTCTCAAGTATGGATTAATATGTGTCTAATATCAACCGCTAACTGCTCACCATTCAGACGTGCAATCCGTTACCACTTGCTAGTGAATCCCACTGGCCAGCGGATGAAATGGAGGGCTGTTGACTGGTGTGTTGAGTTGAACAACTTGTTTACGAAGGTAAAAAATGGTGGCACAGGACCCAATCGCACTGTTGATCACATCCTTCTTGAGTCACCACTTGTTCAAGTCTACCGCAATGTTCAGGAATTGATCCAAAGAAGCTTTAAACACTCTCACCGTACCACCAAGCATGGAGACCCGGATATAAAGACAACATCTATGGCTGTTCTCAACAGATTACATGCAAAATTACTGCATACTGTATTACTAGGAAGAAAAACACAACATGAAATCAGCGACTTGTCTGATAAGGGTCATGAAATGATGGACAAAGCAGCTTTAGTTGGCGAAGATATATCTGAAGAAGCACAAGGGAACCTGAGTGATGAGTCAGAAGTTACGGCATTACAGGATGTAGTGGTTGAATTACTATCATAGTTCTACATTAGGGGGAGTGTATATTCTGTAAATACGGTGAGGCATGGAAAACAACCATTCTTGTAGCAAACATACTTACATTCTTTTTATTCACGGTATTGGCAGCTGTTTGGGCTGAATGATGAGGTTGTGCAGTAGCTGCATGAGAAGGATGTTGACAACAGATGCGGTTATGTGCTGCAAAGTGCAGGTTAGTTGCTGGTCGAGATGGTACTAGCACTAATATACAATGAACCATTATGCCCCTTCTGTCCGCACAAGCTACATTTCATGTGCCGCTTCAAGGATGGTAGACAGGGGGACTGTTTGTTCAATGGCACGTTGATACTGGTGGATGAAACTCTGAGAGGTGTGAAGCAGAGTAATGATGGAAGCAGAGCAGCATGCCTCTGGACAACTGCAAGAACCTCTTCTCCAAACCTGTCAACTTCACGCCAGGAGATCTCTTTTCGAAGGTCTTGAACAGTCTGTAATTTGTGGTGACGGGCACAGTCGACAATGCGGTTCACTACATAGTTTGGCATGACAAGGGAGGGCCCATGATCATTGAGGGCAGGCCGGCCATATATTTCTGCTGTCTTTATTTCTCGCCAGTCGCCAAGTGCAACTTTAAGCTTGTAATCCAAATCCGCCATGTCCTTGATATCCTTTGGGAGATGAGAGCGCTGCAATTTCGATTGGCTCCCCATATCTGAAGTGATAAACTGGGTGGGATGGTGGAGATCACAACAAACAGAAGGTTGTACAACATGGCAGCATGTACAGCCATGAGGTTTGCTTGGGTTGCAGGCCAAGTGGTCAGCATCTGAAAAATGAGGATCAAAACAAGTACCTAGTGACATAGAGTGAAATTCCCACCGGCTGTGCTGTTGCCAAAACACACGTCAAAGACTTTGCGGCGACAAGAAAATCCTGGCCAGTTCTCTGCATTGATCAAGTAGTCCATTGCTGGATCAAGATCTCATTTCCATCGCTTTCCACCACTATATCCAGACTGTTTTTCACCATAATGGATATCAGACATTGCACAAAGCAATGTATCAACCCCTAAGCATGTTGAAGGCCTGCTGCAACCTTGAATCTCACCCGTCATCATAGGTTCTGTTCCTTGCATATCCTCAACACCACCATCTGACTCATTCTCATCAGGGGAACCAAGTCTGTCTGCTTCCAAACATCCATGGCCCTGGGAAATCCCAATCGGAGAAGTATCGGCTTCTAACTCATGTTCATTGCTTCTATTGAACATACGTGTCAGTTGGCATTTCATTGGTGGTCCTGCCAGGTGAGCATTTGATGCCTTTCGTTTTCTACTGTTCTCCCTTTGCGCTTTTCTAACTGCTTTCACAGCCTGTTCATCATCAAAATGCTCCTTTTCAGCAAGGAGCAAGGCAGTGCCAGTAAGAGCCCTGTTTCGCACTGCATGACCAAAGTGCTGCCATAACATTGGCAGCTTGCAGGTTGCACGCCATTGGATGACAAGCCGGATATCAGGTATGTCCAATCCCTGGAATGGAGAAGTTGTTAATGCTTGAATTGAAAGGTATATCAAAAGCTTTACCATTCCAAATGATGACATCGTAAACAGCCCCCATGTCTCTCCTTTGACAAGGTTCGTGACCTCAGTCTCCTTGTATGATGTTGACATATCTGCATTAAACCATTTGATCTTGCCCCTCAACTCCAGCGGTAGCCAGTGACGTAGTGCCCACATGGCATTGATCGACTCAGGAATGTCATCAAAAAATATCAAAAATTTTGGAGGAGGAGGGTCACCGACTTTGAAGCCATCCGGAATCAGAAAAAAAAGATCACGGAAACATGACATCGTATGCTTGATCTTTCTCACCCCAATTTGGATGTTGGGGTGATCGCTAGAGCAATGAACAGCCACCATCTTGTTGTGGCATATGTGTAGAAGGTGAGTGATGTCGTCTAGCGCATTCTTTGTGAGGGTAGCTGATGTGATGAGCAAGGGGATGTTGTCTGGAAGGATGTATCATAGTCGGCCAAGCTCACAGTATTCTGGTCTGAAGTCCCCCCAGTCGGTAACACAGTGTGCCTTGTCAATAATTATGCTGATTAGGTGCAATGTGAATAACATATTTTTGAACAGCTTCTCAAAGGGCCCATTCGGCTTCATGAGTTGTTCAGGGCTGACTATAATGGCACAGTAGTAGAAGGCACTTATCGCCTGTTGAATATTACTATGGTAAGCTCAGCTGCGGTTTTACTTTGAGCTTACCTGGAAGTTTTTCATAGTCGCCGACTGCGAATCGATTGAGATCGCACGAATGCCTGCAACCTCAAGTGACTGGGCATTTTGCTGTCCTAACAGGTTCAATGGTGTCACAACGATTTGAATGCCATGTGGCTGGAACAGAAGAGGGATCCAAAAGACCAGTGTCTTTCCCATTCCTGTTCCCACTGTGCAGATGACATCCTTTTCCCCTTTCAGAATGGCCTCTGCAACCTGAGCCTGCCAGAGGCATGGTCTGACTCCGAATACTTGATCAGCACGTTATTGGATTTCAGACAATGTCGGAACCTGTGTTTGGATAGGAGGTGCCACACTGGCGGCCATACGATAATAGATGACTCGGATGGCAGTGCGGTGACAGCGAGGCAAATAAATTCCTATGTCTACCACATAAAATGTAACCCTAAATCCGGTTTGCAAGTTTTTTTTTTCATGTTCCACTGTGTGGCTCTGCAGTGGCAGTGAGTATTTACAAATGTTTTCTTCCAGCCGTCGCAGCGAGTGTGAGGGGATTAAGGTTGGTGCTCTTTGAATTTCGGGTACAGCCACTCGGTTTTCGCCATCCACTGTAGTGGGATGTAGCCCCTCACACTCGCTGCGACAGATGGGAAGGAGCCTGTCTCAAACTACACCCCGGACACGCCACACGCATCACAAACATTGCAAAATTGTGAGACTCCCTGATTTGGCTGAGATTCCCAGACATCCCATGAGCAGAGTCAGTCGTGACTGGTCGCTTATGTCAGGACCTGTCATGAGGTCTAGGCCTCGGTGCACCCTCATTTGCACTACAATATCATAATCACTAGGTTCCAATAATATACGATATTACATTCTTGCAAATAATGTGAAAGTGAATGAGTGCGGCACTGCCTGCAACTAGACTCGAGCTACAGTGGACCGTACCCCTCCTGCGCCCAAATGTCCTCATCAAGCTCTTCTCCTTCATCCGCAACAATAATGTCATCCTCTTCACCCTTGCTCTCCTCTGACTCTGAACCTCTAAACACATCTCCCTCTTCGTCCATCATATCACCCATCTCAACTCCAACATCAGGCTCAACTTTGTCCTCCAAGTCTATCAGGGATCAATCCCAGACTACTCAAAGTGAGCAATCAAGGAAAGCCTGCGGCTACTCAATGTCGGTGAAGACACAAGCAGAAGGATGAGAATTCCAAGTATGAGTAGGTACATCCTACGAATACTGGTTAAATACTACTATACATGTGTATGTGACATAATACGTTCTAGACCCTTGGAAACCCTATAATAATAGAAGGAACGGAAATGAATAAGGAAGCGGAACGGAGATTAAATAGAAGCGAAGGAATGGAAAGGAAGCATAATGACCCTGAACAGCCCTAAGCCTAGATAAGCCCTATGCCCTAGAATGGAATGACGTAGTGTGACGTAGCGATGACGCAATGCTGACCAAAGCATGATGTCACAGGGGAATGACCTAGACCAGGAACAGAACGAGGTATAGATAAGATAAGATAGGGATTTGGATAGATAGGGGTATAAGGCAGAATCACTGTCGTGACATTACCTCCTTTTCAAGGCGAAACTCCGGTGAGCGAGAACGCAACTTGACAAGAGAAAGGGAGCGGTAACGCAAGAACAATAATAAATATCATAAATATCTTGGGTATTTGATTTGAAAACCAGATGTTTCCCAGGTGAAACGCTCAGAAGCACGGCTGGTTCACTGAACTACATCTTCAGGTGGATGAACGAAAAGGAGCAACATAGTTGACGGTTACTAATCTCTTCGTCAGAAAGGATAGGTTTTCTTGATACGAGTTCCTAAAACTCTAGTGGCAAGATAGTTCAAACACAAGGGGTCGCTTGAATTATATCATAGGCCGGAATAATCTTTAATTTACTTCAGAGATCGGACTGAAGGATCTTGATATCGGATATAAATAACGGATAGAGGGAGATCCGATGATCTGATGGCGGAATCGAGATCAGGTTAACTTTTTTTAGATTTTGATGTAACATCAGGTGTTGCGAAGATCGATATCTTCTTTAAGCTCTCACGGAAGAGAACATCTTTGATGGTTACGAATTTATAAGGGGTGCGAGGAATATCGCGGAAGTTTACTAAAGATTGATTGCAAGGTGGCAACCTAAAGAGGAGATCCATAGTGGGATTGTGGCGGAAGGGAATATATCAAATGATAAAGCACTTGGGTATCGTGCTTCGGATGTATGCGATCCAGGATTCGGTATGAAACTTCGCATAAGTTCCACACTAAACCAGACGAGGGGGTGACCATAAAACCTATCTTTAACGACCGGGCTACTCAGTCGGGACGATATCTCTTAGATAAGAGACAACCTAGACGGAGCCAATGATGTTGGCAAGACGTTCCGGGGGGTATTACTTTGATAACGCAGGTAACGACTGCATTGGGGTCTGTCTACAAAGGGATTGTAATGAACATCGAGTGAACGAGTTCAACAGACTAGTTTATACACGTTGCGGTGCCGCCATAAAGGCAGATCAATCAATTTGGGGAAGGCTGATAAGACCTTGAAATGAGGGGGTGACTTTTTCAACGTTTGAAGCCTAACAAACAGGAGCTCTAAGCTCGAGATGACATAACGAGTTGCGAGACTTCAGCTACAGCAACCGTTTCGGCAGTATGAAGGGGGGATACGATCTTTGTCGTGCATGCTCTTTGGACTCACTGCAACTTGACGCGGAAGGTGGCTAAAAGGAATCCTTCCACATAAAGTATGCTTCAGGGGCGAGGGGGCGATAATGGAATCATAACAAGGTTGACCCATATCGAATATATCAACTAGCAGTTTTAGATCTCTTGCTCAGGAGATGGCGGTTAAACCAGGATAGGACTTTTTCTATGAAGCCGGAAGCCTAAACCGACTCTTTGAAGGTTTCTGATAACCAACAACCTTGGCGGATACTCATGGCTCAGGTGTCTGCTAAGACCATAGGCAAGATAAGGAGG